>JAPMOR010048948.1:1546-12936 GCA_026543865.1 Argiope aurantia | reverse complement strand
CGTATCATTACGTCACGAAGAAAGATGACGTCATTCGACTGCGCAAAAGTTCCAAGTCGCAGGCATCAACAGAGACGGCACTACTGTCTATGTGAATGGCCATGTTAAAAAAGTTGCCATTTGTGTCTATGAGAGTAAGACCTCTGGATTTCCTTCTCTGTGACTGGAGACTCGTTAACCGGAGGACGCTTGAACCCCCCCCCCCAACTAGAAGTTCAAAGGGGGGGGAAGCATTAGAAGCAGTAGGGGGAAGCAGCACTGGAGGACGGATTTCATTCCGGTAGTGATGGAAATGGGGGAATCGATGTATGGTTGCTTACGGAAAAGCCTTTTTCGCCAAAAGGTGAAAATTAATTACACGCCAAGAATGAAGCGCATTTTTGGATTGCATAGGGTGGAGTGTGGACGACTGTCGGTCGGACCTATGATGAAGGCAGACCTTATTTATACACGATCTTTCTTAATAAAAGAATAATACAGCGTTATAATATATTTATTTTTGCTCATAATTACGTTTTATGAATCTAATTTTTGACTAGAAATGAATGTTGACTGTGGCTGGGAACTTGGGAAAGCTGAATTTTCTACAGGCGCCTTCTATTTATAATTAATTAAATGGCAAGAAACTAATTTGTTAACTCGGAATTAAATTCTATATTCTATTGATTTGTTAAATGAAATTTAGTTTTCATAAAGTAATGAAATGAACTTACAAGTTTCCTTTAAATTCTTAATGGAAGCTAAAAATGATGCTTTATTCAGAATACAAATTCAATGTATTTTTAATTTTATTTCTTGCAATTTTGCTGAATTCATTGGAAAGTATTTTAATTTTTTATGCTATTAATTTTAATGCTCATATTTTGTTTAATGTACAAAGCTAAATGTTTTTAAAAAAATTTTATATGATGCTTTTTAAAAATTATATATATTTTTTACCTAATGAAGTAATAAATTAGTGTCATAGAACATTTAAGACATTTTTTATAACTGCAAACATGCTTTGATTTTGTTATTTGCTAGTATTTGTAGTAGCAATAAAGCATTTATATTTTGTGGTCTAAAAATTGCAATAATAAAAATCTGTGATCTCTTTCTTGCAGTTTTGTCCATTATTTTTTTTTAAAAAAATGTTGATAATGTGCATGATAAACTCTTTAAAATTTGTTTTCAAATTGAATAATTCATACTTGTAAAAATATGCATTGTAAAGATATATATATGAATTCTTTTAACTATCTATATAATTTTAGCTAAGTTTTCGATAAAATATGGCTTATTTTCTGTTAAGAAAGTATGATAACCAAAATCCTCAAAGGAATCATCAAAATATTCAATATTTTCTATTTAATAAAAAACCGATTTTTGTTTTGTCAAAATCAGATTTATATTGAATTAAAAATTATATGCATAAACTGATTAATATTGCATGATTTTAAAAAGTACTTTTTCAATACATATATTTCTTATTCTAATTTATCAATTTTTTTTCATAAATACTTCATACATTTATTTATGCATACAGCAACTTAATTCTTCTTTTAATGCTAAAAATCAGAATTTTGATTGAAAGTAGCCAAACTAAATCTGAAATGTAATAGAATCAATTATTTCTAATTATACAGTTGGTGTAATAATATTTTAAAAGAAAAATTGTACTCAAAATTCTAATATCTTGGATAAATTTGTTCAAAATGTTGAATTTTCTATTTTTATAATAATGCACAGAAGTTAAAACTTTTAAAGAAAATTTGGAATGTAATTTTTAATTTCAAAAAATAAAAATTATTTTTAAATGTAATATAATGATATTAGTTTATTCTAAATTAGTCAATAAAATATTTTCAATTAAATTGTAAAATATCACATTCAACACTTATATTTTCTCAAGAAATTTTTCTTTTTCTTAGTTTTTTTAAGCTTAATTTCATCTCATTTTGATTTTCACTAATAATTCATGAAATAAAAGTGATTTGATTCAGATGCTTTCATTATTGTAATATACTAATGTATATTAGTTAACCAAACCATTAACAAAATAAACATTTATTCCACCTTAAGAAATGCTATACTAATATTGTTTTAACTGATTCAAATGAGTGGATAAATACTTAGTGGTGAATATTTCTGTGATATTATGTAAAAAAATTGTAAAGGATGATGAGAATCCTTAAAACTTATATAGTTTATATACCCACTGTATCTTTTAAAATAAAGGTTTTGACTAAATTATTAAATTATGTAACATGGTTTAATATGCAATAACTGATTTTAATATATTGGTCACACTATTCTTCCACTTCTATATTATTGTACCCAGTAATTTTTTATGGCAAATAAATTAAATTTTTTACAACTATTTTTTTCATCAGTAATAATAAAGCATGCAAGCAATATAAAGCATTTCATATTTTACAATTAGTCAATATAAAGAAAACTAATTTCCTTCTAAAAGTAACGACATTTTTATTTCATCTTTAATACTATTTGAAATATTCACATATAAGCAGAATAATACAAAAATATTTTCCCAAAATGAAACAATGATTTTTTTTTTACAAATTTTTTTCCAGAATTTATGATATTCCAAATCTTTATGAAGTAAATGAAAAAATAAGCATTCATGTATATGAAATAAAAATTCCCACTTCAGATTGCTCACATATATCAGTTTAAGTCTTGAAAGTAAGAATAAAACCAATAGTTTTAATTTTTGCAAGCATCACTTGAAGTATTCAATTAATACTACTACTAATCATAATAAAAATAAACAGAATATCATTTTACAGAATTTCAATTACAAGTTTACACTTAAACAGCTCTGAATATAGTTTCCCTTTCTCTATTTATTGCACAGCATTTAGAAACATGACAAATTAACTGAACAAATAAGATTGCATATATATATATATACAATTGCATAAACACATACAGAACAGCTGTTCTGGAAGCAATAGTTTTTTCATCTGTTGGAACCATTTTAATGTACACATATGAAAAATATCGACATTTCAAAAAGAAAATTTTTTTTAAATACTGAATTATATATATATATATTCATCAAATATTTTTTTAACATTTCATTCCTTTATCCATGGTTCAGTTCAATTATAGCATCTTTAGAATGACCATTTCACTATTTTGTAGTTATAAAAATATTAAACATATCAAAATTTACAAAGGTGTACATAAAAAAATAAATTTGAATAAAATGCTTAATCTTCTTTCATAATCAATTCGACCACATTTCATAAAAAAAGGAAAAACATCATTCATTAAATCATTCAATTAATACTACAACCACTACTAAAAAAAATAAACAGAATATCATTTTACAGAGTTTCAGTTACAAGTTTACACTTAAGCAGCTCTAATTATAGTTCCCTTTCTCTATTTATCGCACAGCATTTAGAAACATGACAAATTAACTGCACAAATAAGATTGCACATATATATATACAATTGCATAAACACATACAGAACAGCTATTCTGGAAGCAATAGTTTTTTCATCTGTTGGAACCATTTTGAGTGTACACATAAGAAAAATATCGACATTTCAAAGAAAAAACTTTTTTAAATACTGAATTATATATATATATATATTCACTGAATATATTTTACACATTTCATTCCTTTATCCATGTTTTAGTTCAATTATAGCATCTTTAGAATGACCATTTCACTATTATGTAGTTATTAAAATATTAAACATATCAAAATTTACAAAGGCGTACATAAAAAGATAAATCTGAATAAAATGCTTAATCTTCTTTCATTATCAATTCGACCACATTCATAAAAAAAAGGAAAAACATCATTCATTAAATCATTCATCATCTTAAAATATTCTTCCACTTTTATAATAGTATAGTGTATATTTTCTCTGGAATATGTAATCATTAACATTTACAGGAGCTTTTTTTTAATCAATAATAATAAATAGGGCAAGCAACAATATAAAACATTTCATATTTTACAAAAAGTGAATATTATTAAAACTCATTCCAAAATAAAGCGAACTCTAATTTCCTCTAAGTGGTGAATTTTATATTTCATCATAACTTCTCAAATCTCATTGAAATTATCGCATAAAATTACAATAGTCTGAAAGACTTTGTTTCCTAAATTAAGATTTTAAGATGTTCCTAGTTTATATGAAATGAGTGAAAAAAAATAAGCATGTTCACATTTATCAAAAAAAGAAAAAAAAAACTTATAACAATAAGTTGTAACTTGCGATGGTTCATATATGTCAGTTTATGTCTCAAGATTATGAATAAAACAAAGAATTTTGATTTTCTCAAAATTCTCTTAAAATATTCATATAATATTAAAAATAAAAAAAGAATATAATTTTATAACTTTTCAATATACAGGTTTACAAAGATGTTGCAAATAAATAAAACCAAATTTTCAAGATGTGAAACAATGCCTTTTTTTTAGTTTAGTTTTTAGGACAGTTCAAGTCTTACTTACATGAAGATACGAATAAATCCAAATTTATACATATATAAATTACTAATTATTTGCAAACATGAAAAATCAAAACGAGGAACTAGATTAAAATTCACATTTAAATTTGTTTAAAAACGCTAAGTTCTATTAATCTTATAAAATACCAAGTTATTTGAAATATTCATATATAAGAAGAAGAAAATAGAAATAAAATTCTCAAAAAAAAAATTTTATTCGTAAAAATTCCACAAAATAAAATTTATCTTAACAGAAATCAAATTCACTAACTGACTCATTAAAATTTCCTGCAATTATTTGGGTAGAAATATTGTCTGTTACAGCTTCACGCCGAGAGATGGCGTATCTGTCGAGTACAAAGTTTTTGTTAATTCTTTTTTGTATCTAATGTTGAGTGTGTGTAAGAACGATTCTAAGAGCCGGCGTCCTGGTATAGGGGTAGTGCGTCTTCCTCGTGATCTGGGTTTCCCGGGTTCGAGTCCCAGTTTGGGAATGGTTGTTCTTTCGTTGTTCTATCTGTGAGATGTGTGAATGTGCCCTCCTGTAAAAAGGGGTTGTGCAAGCGAATGAGTGATGCGTGAGTAGCTGAGTCGTACTCTTAGCCCTAGTTGCCGCTATTATAGAAACAAGAGACGCGCCCCCTTAGGCTTAAATTCGGCTGTCTCTGACGGCGGGGCTTGTCCGTGGCAAGTGCCATAATTACAAACAAACAAACCATTCTAAGATCTAGACGTGGCATCCAATTGTGAGTGGTGCCCTAATCTGTAACAGTTTACTTGAAGAGGCATAAAAAAAGGTGTCCGAAAATAAAATGTTCATCAAAAAGAAATGAGTTTTATTCGAAGAGAATTACATAAGTGGTTCGTCGACTACGCATTATTGAACCATCGAGAGTTTTGAGAAGTCGGCAAGGGTTTCTGTTTTGCCGCGTGTGTTTACTTGATATTGTTCTCAGTGATTTCTGAATCTTTTAGAGTGATTTTCAATGGATATAAAGTGTAAATTCCTATGATTGAAATATCCGATGATCGGATTGATGTGTCCGTTTTGGTTTCAGGGTAACTGTGAGTATACTTTTGTTTTCTGAATTTGTGTATTAGTTTCGTTTTTATGAGTTGCATATATTCAGAGTTCTCTTTACAAAATGCTTTCAAAATTTAAAAAGAGTGAATTAATTGAAGTTGCCAAGGAACTAGAAATTGATATTCCTACGGGTGCCAAGGTAATTATTATTAAAGATTTAAATGAAAAGAGCGAGATCTATAAAGATAATTATGAATTCGTAAAAACTGTGGTTGAGTCAATAATTGAAAAGAAAAAAGATTATGAGAAAAAGGAAGCACAGAAACTAGAATTGGAAAACTTAAACTCGCGCAATTAGAAAAACAACTTGAGCTTGCAAATTTACAAAAAGATGCAACTCAAAAGGTTATTGTGACAAATAGCGATTCCGATTCAAATTTTAGTTTAGAAAGTTTGATAAAAAGTGTCAAAACTTTAACTATGCCAGTTCCTACACGAGCAGAGTCGTATAATTTATTTTTCCAATCGCTTGAAAGAACTTTCAAAACCAAAAATGTCCCAGAACAATTCAAGTCGGAGATCCTATTAAATATTTTAGGCGAAAAAGTTACCAATTTAATGATATATTTAAATGAGGATGAATTGTGTATGTATGACAAATTAAAGGAATTAGTGTTAAAAGAATTTCAATCCACCCCACAAGAAGTGTTAAATAATTTCAGTAAAGCGAAAAAACGTCCAAACGAAAGCTACATCCACTTTGCATCGCGACTTAGTGCAGCATTTGATTATTATCGTCAATTAAGAAAGGTAAATGATTTTAAGGGAGTTTGTGAACTCATTGTTTCCGAAAAAATATTTGACTCATTAGATCGTGAACTACAAATTCATATTGGCGTTAAACAAGGAGAATCTTGGTATGTGCCACCAGATTTGGCCAGACATTGCGATATTTATGTATCGTCAAAATTCAAAAACGATAGTTATGTGTTTTCACGGTCGCAAGTTGTAAACCATTCTCAAAAATATTGTAAAGAATGCAATCCACAAAAAGCATTTGTATCAGAAGTTAAAACTCCGAAATGTGTAATTTGTAAATCTAATGAAAATCATTCCCTGAATGTATGCCTCGTGTTCAAAAATATGCTTGTTAATGAGAGAATTGAGGAAGTTAAAAATAAGCAATTGTGTTTTAATTGTTTAAATCACCATAAAATTGCTAACTGCTATTCAAAATCCAACTGTTTCATTTGCAAAAAACGACATAACACTCTTTTGCACTCGGGAAATACTCAAAGCGAAACTGAAACTCGTTCGCAGAATATTAACGCGGGATTAAATCCAAGGTCAAGTGTATTCGCTCCGCGAATTGAAAATCCTAGTAATAATTCATCACAACTGACGAATGAGTCACTTGCGAACAGTACACATTCATTCACTGCTACTAACTTAAATGTAAACAAAATGGTTTTATTAAGTACTGAAAATGTGATGATTCAGAATAATGTAAAAATGTTTATGAGTGCACGTGCGTTACTGGATGTCCGTAGTGTGAATCATTTCATTTCAAAACGGTTAGCCGATAAACTGAATTTGAAAAAAGAAAGACGAAACATCGTGGTTTCTGGACTAAATCAGTCATCTTCTGTTATTAATTCGATCGTAAAAACGAAAATTTCGAACGTTAGCGGAAGCTTTGAAAAGGGAATTGAGTTATTGGTAGTACCACATATAACAGATAGTATCCCCTCCAAACAATTTGACATTGATAAGCTAGAATTAGATAGTTTCAATTTAGCGGATGTGAGATTCAATGAACCTCGAGAGGTGGATATTTTATTAGGTGCCCAAATATTCTATGAACTTTTAAGATCGGGTCAAATTAGGTTTCCTGAAACAGACATTGTTTTTCAAAATACTGTGTTTGGGTTTGTTGCTACAGGAAGTGTTCCAATCGAAAACGAAACTACTGTTCATTGTGGGTTGATAATGGAAGATTTGGATGTAAATTTAAGGAAATTTTGGGAAATTGAAGATGTTGAGGGGGATAAATTGCAAAATGATGAGAGTTTAATATGTGAAGATCATTTCATGAAAACACATTTCAGAAATGACGATGGAAGCTATGTTGTTAAAATGCCGTTTAAAATAGACCCCCCGTGTTTAGGCGAGTCAAAAAGCATTGCTACTAAAAGATTTAAATCACTTTGGCAACGTTTGAAGAGAGAACCAGAGTATAGGCAACTATACAGCGAATTTTTAACTGAGTATGAGAATTTGGGGCATATGCAGGCAACTTGCGAAACTCCAAGGTACATTATGCCTCATCATGGCGTTTTTAGGCCAGAAAGTAGTACTACAAAATTACGCATTGTTTTTAACGCATCAGAGGCAACGTCATCTGGACAATCGCTAAATGATAATTTGTATTCAGGATCTGTTGTCCAAGATGATTTGTTCGCTGTTTTGTTGAGGTTTCGAAAACATTCTGTAGTTTTCACCGCCGATATAAAAAAGATGTATCGTCAAATTTGGATACATCCAGATCAGTGTAATTTACAATGTATTTTATGGAAGGATTTAGAGGAAGAGAACTTACGTGTATATAAGTTGCTCACCGTTACCTACGGAAGCAAAAGCGCTCCTCACTTGGCGACCAGAGTACTAAAATAAATATGTTGTGATGAGCAGGACAATTATCCTTTTGCCGCTGCTGCTGGCAAGGATTTTTACGTCGACGATATACTCAGTGGTACCGAGGATTTATCTTCTGCCATTGAACTACAAGACCAGTTAATACATTTGTTAAAATCAGCTAGTATGGAGCTTCACAAGTGGAGCTCAAATAATCTTGTTTTGTTACAAAAAGTTCCAACGTCGGACCGAGAATACAATTTCGATAACCCTAACTCAGCAACTTTAAAAACTTTAGGATTACAATTCAATCCTGAAAAGGATACATTTAGTTTTAGTGTTCAAAAAATTGTGAGACCTGCAACAAAAAGAACAATGCTATCGGACATATCCAGATTGTTTGATCCTTTAGGTCTCTTACGACCTTTGATAATCACAGCGAAGATGTTCTTGCAGAAGCTGTGGATTTTGAGAATTGATTGGGACGATGAAGTTCCCTTACAAAAATAGAGAGTGGGAAAAATTTAGTTCTGAACTGAGTCAATTAAAAAATTTAAACATAGATCGTCATGTGTTATGTTCTGAAGCTCTGAAAGTAGACCTGATAGGCTTCGGAGGTGCTTCGAAAAATGCATGTCTACACCAGGTCTTTGTCAAGGTCTGGTGAGATAAAGATGTCACTCTTATGCAGTAAATCTCGAGTGGCTCCCATCAAAGAAATTAGTATCCCACGTTTGGAGCTGTGTGCAGCGGATCTGCTTTCCAAGCTTACCGTTAAGATTCTGTCATCCTTGCAACTAGACATTCATGAAGTACATTTGTACTCGGACTCCACTGTGGTGCTTGCTTGGATCAAAACTCCACCTACATCGTTGAACACTTTTGTTGCTAATCGAGTCACTAGGATTTAAGAGTATACTAATTACTTCCAGTGGCATTATGTAAATACTGCTGAGAATCCTGCGGACTTGATATCACGAGGAGTTTTTCCTTCAAAGATCCAACAGTCGGACATTTGGTGGAATGGACCGTCTTTTCTTTCATCTGGTAGCTGGCCAAACTTCAATGACAATCCTGGTATCTCAGATAATGAATATCTTCTTGAGGTGAAAGGAACTGCAAAGAACTCTGAACTGAATAATGATCCTATGATTTATCTTTCCATTTGTAATAATCCTAGTTTTTTTAGAGTGTCTATTAGATATAAGTAATAATTATAGTAAAATTGTTCATGTTTTAAGTTATGTTTTCAGGTTTGTCAAGAACCTAAAAGGAGCAGTGGAGACAATTGGTCTACTGAATGCTGAGGAATTGAACTATGCAGAGACATTTTTAATTAAAAATGTCCAAATACAAGAGTTTGCCAAAGACGTCAGTAGTCTCCAAAAACACCACTGTGTGCCTCCTGGTAGTAAATTAAAAACTTTGAATCCTTTCTTGGATTCTAAAGGATTGTTAAGAGTAGGAGGACGGTTGGGTAATAGTAATTTTAGTTTTAATAAAAAGCATCAGATAATTTTGCCAAAAGGCCATAGATTAACTCTAATTATAATAGAACATTTTCATAATAAATATTTACATGTTGGTACTTCTTTGCTCTACCTTGTTAGAGAAAAATTTTGGCCTCTAAATGGACGTAATAGCTGCAGAAAAATCATTCATCAATGTATCATTTGTTTCAAAGCTCAACCAATTGCGCCTACTCAAATCATGGGCAATTTGCCCAAGGAAAGAGTGTCTCCAGATTTTGCTTTTAATTGTGCTGGTGCCGATTTCTGTGGGCCGTTTTATATTAAGAATAAGGCTCAGCGTAAAGGTACTTTACAGAAAATTTATATTTGAATTTTTGTATGTTTTTGTTTTAAAGCTGTTCATATAGAAATAGTTTCAGATTTGACTTCTGATTCCTTTATAGCGACTTTAAAACGATTCATGGCTCGAAGAGGTAAATGTGCGAAACTGTTTTCAGATAATGCTAAGAATTTTGTAGGAGCTAATAGAGAAATTAAAAAACTTTATGAAATGGTTAGACAACCAGATGAAAAGCTGGCAGGCTATTTAGCTGCAGAAGGCATTGAGTGGAAATTTATTCCACCAAGATCCCCACACTTTAGCGGTCTTTGGGAGGCAGCTATAAAGTCATTTAAATACCATCTAAAAAGAGTTGTTAAGGAAATAAACTTAACTTATGAAGAGTTCTTAACGATAATTGTGCAAATTGAGGGAATTTTGAATTCTCGACCACTTTGTCCCTTGTCAGCTAACGAGGACGATTTTGGGGTTCTTACTCCCGCACATTTCTTAGTAAATAGGTCTTTAACCTCTTTAAATGAGCCTGATTTGACAAATTTAAAAGAAAGTCATCTCAAGAGATGGCAAAAAGCAACTAGACTTGTATCATATATGTGGAAATTTTGGCATCGTAATTATTTAAGTCAATTACAACAGAGATCTAAATGGATGTTTGACAAAAATAATGTAAAATTAGGAGATTTAGTGTTATTAATCGAAGATAATTTGCCTTGTTATTATTAATCGAAGATAATTTGCCTTGTTATAAATGGTTTATGGGTAGGATAGTTAAAATTTATTATGGTGATGATAAGAAAATTCGTGTTGTTAAGATTAAAACGCAGTCTAGTACTTTGTGAAAGAGCCATTTCTAAAATTTGTGTATTGCCTCTGGAACATAATTAGTTTGTAATATTTAATTTTGTAATTTGTAAGTTTTGATTTGTTATTTCTTAAAGATATTTATTATTATGTTTCTTGTGTGTTCTTTACTAGATTTGTGTAAAAGTTGTAATATTGTGTATGTTATTGAGCATTGTAATCTCTTGAAACCCTAGGGTTTCCAGGTGGGGAGAATGTTACAGCTTGACACAGAGAGATGGCGTATCTGTCGAGTACAAAGTTTTTGCTAATTCTTTTTTGTATCTAACGTTGAGTATGTGTAAGAACTATTCTGAGATCTAGACGTGGCATCCAATTGTGAGTGGTGTGCTAATCTGTAACAGTCTACTTGAAGAGGCACAAAAAAAGGTATCCGAAAATAAAATGGTGTTCACCAAAAAGAAATGAGTATTATTGGAAGAGATTTACATTGTCAAATATAAAAGTGGTTAATTATTAAGTTAAAAGTATTAATTTCATACATTTTTTAAAGATCTAGACATAACTGATAGAGAATTACTCGTTACATTCAGCTATAGCAGGAGTTATAAATAATTTTCCATTCTTTAACCCATTTTTAATAGA
>JAPMOR010048942.1:0-17603 GCA_026543865.1 Argiope aurantia | reverse complement strand
ACACTTATATTACATATATACGTCACACACAACTACTTTAAAATTCGGAAAATAAGCTTTTTAATGCGGACAAATTTATTAACGTACAATTTTATAACGTATATTTTTTATTAACATACGATAATAAGAAAAACTTATATTTCAAGCTCATTGGCTGATTTCCATCAGACTTGAGACCACATCCTATTTCCGGAATCATGGTCACACCATAGAATTTTTTTTCTCTTAATTTTTACAAGCTTTAAAAAAATATTTTAAGCATATCACATAACAGCTCTTTTCATTATTTTAAGGATTGTATTTATACACACGTGCATTTCAATGATAATACATACATTATTTGTAATCATATTATTATGAAAAGCAAGATTTGTTTTTAATAATGTATTGACAGACAGATTAAACCTAAAAATCATCACGGCACTGTGTTGCAAATAAGAGGATCAAAACTCTTTAACAATATTTTTTCTTCGTGTGAGGTGCTGCGTTTTCTAAAGATGGTATTTCAAATGATTCTATGATTCACCATTTTGTCTCTATACATTTAAAAGCAGACACGTGTTGCATATCGCTACTGTTATTTAAAACCCCATTTTCCTTTTGGTGTGTTCATGAAAACAGCTATAAATCATCCATTGTTAACTTTGTCCTGGCATCTGGACAATATTCACAAGCGCATACCAAGAAATTTAACGGAACTTGATCCTTTGGTAATTCGATCCTTACAGCTGACCACCACTTGTTCCAAAACAGTGTGGAAGCGCAGGAGGGACCCAAACTGTTTATTGGTGATGGACAAAGAGAATCGCTAATGTATCTCTGTGGGGAGTGTCACCCCAGGGGTCCAGCAAACCCCTTAAGGATCCCCGTTTGCTTTCTGGTGGGCATTAGCCACCAGATGTGTGTCAGATCCTCTTTGATCAAAAAGGCCGCTCTTATTATGACCGTGACTGTGGGTGATATCTGTTTCCAAGGCTGCCATCTCATTCGATCCGAAAGACTTCACCCTGGGTGGTCTACCATAGTTGGTCACTATGGTCAGCACGTCTTCCAAGCAGGGGATAATCCTTTGTCTCCCGCTCTGACATGTGGAAATGCATGTTTTGTGTCAATCGATTATAAAATTGGTTCTTTACTTCTATGAGATAAGATAGGTCAATCCTTATTGCCTTTGCTGTCTATGCATTGTCACTTAATAATAGAAGGCACACGTTCCATTTATTACTTTCGTTTCATTTCACCTGGACAATACACTACTAGGGTGGCCTGTTAGTGTTCGAATCAGCCACTAACACACAGCTGATTTAGATTATCGGTAATTTAGTAATCTGCAATACTAGTGTGTTAGATTTAAGTCTCGCCTTGAAAATGCACGGTGGAAATTGGATATCAATGTTTTTTGTTTGTTTGTTTGTCTTGGCAGCCAATGAAAAGTTGGGAAATATATATCCCAGCCATTATGCTATAGTTGTTTAAGGTATAATGATAATATTTTATACCCTAGGGCTGTTTAAAAGTTGTGGTTGCTGATTAAATCATTGAACGTTTTCAGCTTATGTGAAAGTTTAAAATTTTTCTTGAGCAGGAAATAGTTTATTTTTTTTAATTGAAGGTCTTTTTCAACAGTCCTCGTTTGTTAATTTTAAAATACGCCTTTCTCCCGTATTGTAATAAATTTTAAAATGATTTCATTTCCTCTCTATTTTCTTCTTTTTTCCATTATTGCGAAAATCGAATGTTTTCTGTGAAGAGCAGTTTGGACTCTTTTAAATCGCTATAGCCAATATATAGGCGATTGTGCGAAAAATAAATTCGTACTCTTCTCTAACAGTATCGAATAAATTTATTCAAAGTAATTTCTGGTGAAGCATTTATATAGAAAGGTCTAAATGAATAATAATAATAAAAAAACACCCACAAAAATAAATTTTAATATAATTATAAAATTCCATAAAGTTTAAAAAGGAAAAAAAAAAAAAAGGTTCACTTGGGATTTCTTGCTGAACAATGTTGGCAATGCCACTGTTTTCCTGCTTCTAATTTTTATTTTTGTAATTCAAAAATTCTCTAAAGAATACATAGTCTAAATTTCATATTAATCATCAAGGATGTTAAAGGAATAATGAATGCAGAATTTTCTATAATGCATCTCACTTTCAGAGTTTTAAATATTTGCAGCCAAAATAAATATGTACGAGTAATCCGCTTTTATTTGAAAAGTAAATAAAATTGAATGAAGAATACTTCATATTTATTTATTAATATTTTATCTCCTTATTTATAGTTTATTTAGTTTATTTCGACGATACACAAAATTCTTGTCTGAAAGTCGGAATGACGAGTGGAAAATATTTCAAAAAAACTTATACTAAGATTGCAATAAAAAAAAGTTACTATTGTAAAGCGCTGCATTTTTACTTTCTCGCATGCGAATAAAATTTTTTAGCAGCCCATTTATTACCTGAAAAAATAATATAATATATATATATATATATATGCGTAAATTTTGGCATTTTGTTTGTTTTATACCCTTTTTTATTTTCTCATATACTAAATGGAGATTTTTATGTTTCTCCGTCTTTCAGATATTTCTAAGTCTGAAACGCATTCCGGATTTATGTCTGTCTGTTCGTGAATAGAATAACTGAAAAATCCTTTGGCGTATACGAATGAAATCTTGTATGTGGTTTTTTAATACCAAATTTCTGTCAAAACTAACTCCATTCGCAGGTAGTTTACTTCTCTTTCTGTTAAATATGAAGTTCTGTTATATAAAACAAAACTTTTCTGTTATACATGAAGTTCTCGCTAAATAAAATTTTGTGCGTAATTTAGCATGACTTAAATCCATCCACGAATTGAAAAAACGTAAACGTATTTATATTAAAATCGAATGACTTAAATAAGCAGAATTTCATATTTACTACAATTATAGTTATGAGTCAATTTTAGTTTTAATTTGTCAAAAAAAAAAGGTCGTCCGAAATTCATATTCGAATTTTCTTTAATATGTTAGGAAGCAATAAAACACTCAAATACAGCATCCTGAAAATCAAAATATAAGCGTTCATTTCATTTACGGATTTGTTTAAGGATTCACAACTTTTTGTTGTGAAATACAGAGTGATACATTTATCAAAGGATATTAGAAATAGTTCTGCGAAGACCACCTGCGCTGGTTGTTCCTATTGATTTAAATAGGATTTAAACAAAATCTTGAATTTTTGGTTAATACATCAACAGATCTCATTAAAATGGCTTAGATATATAAATACAATAGAATCTTCATTCAACGAACTGCCATTTAATAAAGTTTTCTATCTAACAAAATTCTTTACAGACCATTCCTTTAAGGTTATTTACTCTTCATATTACGAAAGATAATTTCTATGTAACGAAGTCTTAGAGACTAATTCTTTTTTCTTTATTTTTCTTGCAATTTTTTCAGTTTTTCCATTTTATTTTATATTCTCAACATTTATCGTAATCTTACTGGCTAAGCTGCACTCCAATCGATAGCCGTGCGAAATGGCAACATTCTAGAGCTGTTGAGGAAGGTAAGAATTATCTAATTTTCTTCACGTTGATGAAAACATTGCAATTGGCTGATCATAAAAAAAAATTTCGCCAAATGCAATGAAGACAACACATTGAGATAAGACGATAATGAAGAGATTATTAAAACCTTCATTGAAAGAAAGTTAAAGCATTTGAAACAAATAGAAAAGAATATAGTCCCAAGAAAATTTTGCAGCTGAGTCGTTATAAAAATGTGCGATGTTCAGTTTAAGCTTAGTAAAACTTAGCCTTTACAAAAATGTGAAAATTGTAATGGAAAAAGTTTCGTTTTCGCAATAAATCGGTGCATTGAAGGTTTACAGACATTCTTATAATCAAGATATGTGCTTATTATTATTATTTTTTCGTCTTTACTGATTAATCCACAATCATGTAAGCGGGTCTGGGGCCAAACATCCTCCCGCTGGTGTGGTATGGAAGTTTGGAGACGGGCGCAGGCTCCTTGTCATCTGATTGTTGTTCAAAATTAAGAGGTCCTTCACAAAATAGTCCTAGTGTTGCTTTAAAACGGGACGTTAACATAACTAAACTAAATTAAACTTACTGATTTACAAATTCCTGTTTAACGATTTTCATTTATAACGAAGGGAAATTCGAAGAATTTCATTCAATAGTGACTCGACTATGATTTCACAATAAATATAATGATTAAACCAAAATTATTTGCCTTAATATTACGTCAACAGAACTCGCAATCAATTATTGATACGGTTCCTTTATAGTTTACGCGGTTTTAAGCACTCGGTTGACAAGCTATAAATAATAAAATAAAAATGAAAAAAAAAATGAAATCTACTATCCCAAATTTCAAGTTATCATGTGAGAACATTATTATTTTTTATGTTATTATTTGTCTTAATTAATTTAAGCTATTAACCCGTTTAAACCGGTTTGAAACAATCACGAGACTTCTCTAAAGGTCTCTATTCCCCCCTCTCCCCCCTCTTTCTCTCTATATATATGATAATTTATATAAAAAAAGATAATTTTTTAAGCTTTTATTTTTCTTTTTTCTAGCTGGCAAACAAAGTTTTGGAGCTCGACCGTTTTAAAATGAAAAAAAAAAAAAAAAAAAAAATGTTTTTCTAAATATCGACACATGCGTAATTTGATAATCTCGTGATTGTTTCAAACCGGTTTAAACTGGTTAATGACTTAAATCAATTAAGACAATTGGTAAGAATTCTGAGAATGGATAATTTGGAAATCAAGTGGCAACTTTAGTTGGCGATAAATCGCCAAATGTGACAACCTTTTGCATTATTTTCTAATAACCTTATTTTAATTAGTTGAAATTATCCCTGAACCAACAATCTTTATCGATTAAACAAACAATATTTTAACTTGTTTGGCTTATTTTTAAAAAAATGCTGCATGAGTTAAGCAATAACACTGTGATTTCCAAAGGAAATACTACAACAGCGGACGATAGATATTTCAAAAGCTATACTGTGAAAGCCGACTCCAAAATAAAAAAAGGGATAAATCGCCAATTTCTTGCCTACGCATTTTGAGGCTACAACAAATTGTTGCCTTCAAATCGCTTCAAAAACCTCAAGCCAAAACAAAATCATGTTCTCACATGATAATAAATAGCATTTTTTTGTGGATATTTACATATATATAATCCACAGCTCTTAAATAAATGGGCAGAATTTATCCACAGTTTTCACACGTAGTAATTAAGACAAGAGAAAAAATACTGATAATTCTTCAAAATCAAAAAGCTAATCAAATGATTAATTTATTAGAAATTAACCAATATTCTGTAGACGTACAATATCTTCAGTGCAAATTATTACACAAAAATCTACATTAATCTTATTACAAATCTTAAAATTCAAAAATTCACCTTTTCAGTGCACTAATTTCATTTTTGTGCAGTTTCTCCCTTGATTCTTCTAATTAAATTTTTTTTTACAAATTATTAAATAGAAGCAGATAATTTAACAATATAAAAATTTTAAGAAATTCCTTTATTAACTAATGGTGTCACTTCGAATTACTCTACATTTATTTTTTAACTAGTCGCCTTTGGCGACCAGCCGGTTCGCCAGTATTACCGCTCACTACAATTTTCAATTAAATATTTTAAGTAACTGGTCTTTTAATAGATTTTCAAAGAAAACCTTTTTAATCTTCACATTTTGATAGTCATATAAAACTTATACTGTTGCTTAAATCGTTTCGTTCAATTTACTATATATATTTTGCTTATTTGTTGTCATTTCCGGTAAAACTTCAACTTTAATTTAAAGTGGAAATGATGAAATTGCAATTAATATAAAGATATTCTTTAATAAAACCAAGCGTTTTATTTTATTTATAATCTTTATTGCTATTTATTTATTACTATTATTATTGAATATGAGTATTGCAAACAGAATCGCCCGGTATTTAAGTCTTATGTGAACTACAAAATATTTTGCATAATTTATGTAATATCTCAAAGAATATTTCAACAAAAATTTCTCAGATTCAGCATAAAATTCAATTTTAATTTTGCTTTCAAAATTTAGAAAAAATCAACATTTTCATAATCTTAGGTCAATTAATCTTGAGAAACCTGCGCGCTGATTGGCGTATTTTCTTTGAAGCGATCGATGGGAAATCTAAAATTATCCTTCTTTTATTGAATAGTGATATACAAATTTTCATAAATCAGTCAGTTTAAGTGATTGATTTAGATGATTGGAAATTAACTCTTTTTATTTAAATTATATTAGTGTTTCAAGAACATTTTGTTAATCGTGATTTCCACAGCAGAAGCTTTATGTAAAATCAAAAATTCGTTATTTATTAGAGCATTTATTGAATCAAGTTACATAAAATATAATCATTTTCTATTTAGACCATTTTAGCAGATTTGTGTCTTACTAAAGGTTTACAAATTAGCTGTGTGGCCCTGATTTGAATGGATATCCTGTTCCTATTAAACAAAATGAACAGGAATAAAACTGATTGCCTTAAAAGAAAACTGATTTATTGGATTAATAATATAGAGAGTGTAAAAGATAATAAAATAATTTTTCTTGAATTTATTTTTTAGAAAAAAACAATACTTCTTATTTGTTTCATTTCCTGCAGACGATTTCATTTCCAAAACGATTGAATTTATTTTTAATTGGAGCTTTAATCAATGTGATGGCAACACTTAGAAAAAAGCTATTTTTTTCCCCATGAATGCGAAACGTGCTTGTGCAGCTAAAATTTTATTTTTATTTTGTACGAAAAAAATTGTTGAAAAATATAGTTAAAATATTTATTTAAAAATTCATTAAAAATAGAAGTTTAATTTTAAGGTTAAAACATTGGTATCATTTAAAAGATAAATTTTTGATCTTTAACTTCATGTAAAAACCTTTTTTTGTGCAGTAATATTTTTGTTTTTATTCCATAAAATTTGCTTTTCTTATTTTAATAAATTTTTCAAAATTAACTTTATGCATAGATTGCAATAATTTTTTTATAGATGAAGAACAAGAATATATACGAAGAACTGTTGACAGAAAAAAACAGTAAAATTCTGAAAGAACTCGAAAAGAAAAGCTTACAAGCAGGCGATTAACACTTTATATAGGGAACAACTATAGATATATTTCATTTTCATATTTTTAATAAATGAAAAATTTACTATTTAATTAATTGTCTAGAAACATTCATAAAAATCTTACTTTTATTTCAGTATATCTGGACAAAATTTGAAATATTTTTAGAATTTACAAAATAACTTACAAATATTTTACTAATTGCGAATATATAACAATAATTGCAAATATGCATAACAATAATAAATAACTTGTTATTTATTAAACGACTTACAAATTAAATAAACTATTGGCGGTTTTTTAAAAATCGTCTGATCGACTGAGTAAAAAAATAATTCAGACGATAAAAAGAGTTTCATTATTATATTTTAAACAAAAGTAGTTTTTGCGACAAAATATCAGATATTGAAGCCTTAATCTCAACTAAGCCGCAAGTAATAAATAAAATACAAAAATAAATTAGCTTAAATAAAATAGAAATTTTATTAAATTAAAAATTAAAAAATGGAAGGTTATGACTGTCATTGTAATCTTACAATTGATGACAATGAATTATAAATTCCAAAATACTATAATTCTTTCTAAGTATGTCGTTTTTATTCATACAACAATAGATTATATAAATATATTTTACTACGCTATTGTTATAATATTTATTAAATCACTTTATCACGTGACTGACTTAATTCATTAAATAAGAAAGGCGTAAATGATAAATCACCTCTGTAACACAACGCAGTAATAAAAGAGATTAGTGCTGAATATATTAAGCATTTTTCGATTAAGTTAATCTAATTAACATCAATACGATACCACCCCAATATATTTTCATTAATTCATTAATATTTTTTACATCTTCTATAGCCAAAACCTAAATTATTCCCTCAAAAAAAAAAAAAAAAAAAACATCGCAGATGATTTTTTTCTGCACTAATGGTAATTTTTTTCCCCTATTCCAACAGTAGCATCGGGCTTTACACCCATATTTCAACTCATTTTTTTTTCCTGGAACAATTAACTAATTACGCTTTTTTTTTTAAACCGAAACCATTCTTTAGACATCGCTTGAACGACTTAAAGATTACAAGCATTTTAAAGTTAAAAAAAAACTCTTAAGGGGGAAAAAAAGGATAAAAAATTTTTATAGTAGTGACAGCCGTATCCCAAAGAATCTTGTGCTCACTTCTTACATCCCCTTCCCCCTTATAAATTTTTCTTAATTTCTTCCTAAATGTATTAACCCTTCTCGGGTCCACAGGGACCATGTCACTGAGACAAGGGACGGACTCCAAAAAAAGGGAGACTTAATAAAGCGAACGCCATATATTCCAGGGCATTTGCATGCACTTGATTAATGTAATGAAGACTGGGGAGAAAGAGAGTAATTTTTCCCTATTAAGACAATGAAGACATACCAATTAAGATAGCGTCGCTAATTGTGGGAGTGCTCTTTGTGGATTTGTTTGCGCGTCACCGAGTTTTTAGGAAGGGGGTTTTCGAAGGGGATGGGGAGGGTATGCAGCATCCAGTTATCCGGTCAGCAAGTTGCACCTCCCTCATCCCTTCCTACCCCCGTTCGCAATCTCCGGAACAGTTGAGTTTTTGGAAAGGGGTTGTACTCAGATTGGATCTGGGATATCCTTTCAAACGAGAATTTCTTTTGGAAAATCTATGCAAATTGTTTTTAAACAACGTCTATTTCATACGTAGATGCTTTCAATTGGCTATCGATTTGAAGCTACAACATTAAAAAAAAATTATTTTGTGTATAATTAGTAATGAATTATTTGGATTTTTACTGCATGAATTGGTATATAAATGCAGGCATTATTTCTTCATGTAATATTTTCGTATTTATTTAGTTCAAATTTAGAATTTTGTGATCAAAAATCCTCAAAAAATTTCTTAGGTTTTGCAATTTATTATTATTTTTTTATTTGGGAGGGGGTAGGGGGCTTTCGTCTTTCCCTGACTTCCAAAATCAGAATCAAAAGCAAATTTTTGGTATGCAAAATAATAAAGCAATTAATTGCGAGTCACTTTCAGAAGATTGATTTCCATACCTGTTGAATAAAAGCAATGTTATACAAAATTGTAAGACGTCGACAAAATCTTTTGATACAATCTAAATGATATCTATAATTGCAAGATCGGACATTCTTCAAATTATATTTTTTTTAAAAAAAGACTTTTTTTTAATTATAAAATAATCTAACATAAAGTTCGTTACAGGTAATAATTTAGAAATATTTTTCAATAATATATGAATTTTAGACTGTATTTCATTTTAATTTGAAAATTTCAAATGTTCTTGTCCCTAAATTTAAGTTATTCAAAAATACTCCAAAATTTCAAGCCCACCTGCCCCACAAAATTGAAAAGCTCCTAAGCAATTACCTATTTTGCCTATTGAATAATGCAGTACGATTAGAATATACGTAGAGTATCAAACAGAAACATTCTGATAAATAGAGGATTAATGTTTTAACTCTTCGAAATTACCTTACTGCTAGACTGCACTTTTAAATAATATAATTAAAAAAATATTTATGCTGAATTTTACGATTTTTTCCGTGACAACGCCCGACATATTATTGAACAAAATTAAAATTTACAATATTTCAAAAAAAAAATTTTTTTAAGTAACTTTTTAAAGATAACAATTTATAATTGAGGGATTAATTTCTGGGATTTAAAAAAAATCTTTTGACTAATTTCTAACAATAGATTATATTGTAGTTTTGATATTCAAACCGTTTTTCTAAACAATGCATTTCCAGAGATGACATTTTAATTAGAATATAGGATTATTATTAGGAATTTATTAGGATTATTAACGTCTTGTAAATTAATCATATATTAAAAGGAATTTATTTTTTTAGCTCTCAGCAATGGAAGAAAACCCCGCGATTAAATATTGGATGAAACAAAGAAAATGGTTTAAATTTTGAAACAAAAGGTAACCTTTTGTTGGAAATTATGAAAAAAGATTTTTTTTTTTACTTGCCAAAATAAATATTTTAGGAAATATGTGAATAGTAATTTTTTTAAAAAATAATGAAATGATGTAAAATTCATTTTTTTACAATACTATTTCCGATATTTATCGCGAAAAAATGTCAAAATTTAGTTTATTTTTTTAATTAAAATTCTAATTACGATTTTAAATAATTGCTTCGAAGTGCTTATTCCCATCCTTCAAAGTATGTAGGTGAAAATTTCGGTAGCTTCAGATTAAACGTTTTGACATGAAAAGAGCTAATAGCAAACATACACACATTCTTATTATTATTAGTGGATGTTTGGAGAGATTAGTTTTGTTTTCTGATTGGTGTACAGCAAAGATGAGATTATTGTATAGTACCAAAAACAGGTTTTATTTACTTAAAATTTTAAAAGAAAACAATTGAAATTTTCGTATCAAACTATGCAATATTTCTCAATTTTTTGGCATTTAAAATTCAATTTTCGAAATAAAAATTAATTCTTAATTCAAGTGAATTTTCTAATATGAAATAATTGGTATAAAAATTATCATTGCGTTAATAATAAAATTCATCAATTTTCAAGGATGACATATTTTTCGTATATTAATATAATGTTAGCTTAAAAAAAAAGATTTTTTTTAATGTCTTGATTTGGGAAGAAGAAATATCCTGTTGTTCTTAAACATTCTGCAGGAATTAATGAATCTAAACATTATACATTTTTAATTCTTGTTAAAGTTAACTATAACAAACAAATTATCTAATAATTTGAATTCCTAAGTAGGATATAAAATTTAATGAATCATAGATTCTTTTCATTTCAAGGAAAATCTTAGAACTGCTTTAAAATGTCTAAGTAGTAAAAAATTTAGAAATTTTTCAATGCTATTGCTTAACATTACAGAATAAGAGGCTGCTACAACTTTCAAAGCAGCTTCAAATGGAAGAGAATATACATATAAACACTATAAATTTCTAGCATTTCATACGGATAATAATCTTTTAATGGAAGGTGTAAAATTATTTCAATATTAAAACAGAAAGTTTGGGAATTCTTATGGCAACAAAGACTAGACTGAAAAAGCAGCAAGTAAATCAATAGTTTTAATTGAAACTATAAGTATTAAGATCAGCATTTCCTAAAAATTATTACAATACTTAACATGGAAGAATACGAGTCTGTAATAATTCTCAAAGCAACTTCAAACGGCAGAGAAACGGGATACATTTAAATAAAAGAAGAAGAAAATACAGTAAACTTTTGGCATTTCAAAAATGGAAAATCCAAAATTATTTCAGTGTTAGTGAGTACAAGAAGTCTGGAAACTTCACAACAACAATCTATGGTAATAGAGATTAGGCATTGAAAAAGCAACAAGTAAATCAACAGTCCACAGCAGTTTAGATCCACAGTTCCTAAAAATTATTGCATTTCGTACATGATACGCCCCCCTCCCCAGTCTTCGGACACACTCTTCACCCCTTTGTAGCCAAGCAGTCAATCCTTGGCTTGCCTCATGCATATGCATAAGTTGCAAGAAGGCGAGGCCCACCGATGTCAAACGCTCTGCTAATGGCAAGATGCAAATTTCCACCGGCCATTTTGAATGCCAAACGAAGGGATATTGGAAGGCAGGGAAGCGCAAATTTGTGATTAAGACCTTTTCCCACCCATCCCCTTCCTCCCAGTCGCCCACCGTTGCCAAATCCTAAATGGAAATTGTTGAATGTCGGGACACAAAAGTAAAGTATCGCCCGACGTGATTAAAGACAGTACTTAACCGGAAAGATTGTTTAACGCAACTAACTTCGGAATTGTTGGAGACATTAAGTTATTTTAGCACTTTAAGAGATTAGTAAGGTGGTTGTGAGGGGGGTGCGCCAGCTCCGATGTCCTCCCCCACTGGAAAATGACCGTCTCTTTTCTGCTTCGAACTAATCAATCTTTACGGTCAGAGAATGCATTTTGGATGATGGCGGGCTTTTGCCCAAAAGAGTTGGGCAGTTTTAGAAAACGAATTTCTATGCAATCGTTGGCATTACCTGTTAAGTAAAACGGTTTTATTGAATTGGACAGGGTCGCTTGGGTAATTAGCAAAGGGGCGCCCCGGGAAAGTTTTGATGGGGCCATAAAAGTGATTTCTCTTTAGGGAAACGATTGTCCTGTCCATCGACTGTTGATGTCCTTTTAAAGGAAAGTTTTCGTTAGATATGCAAGCCGAGCACTTGAAAATCCTAGCTGGAAAATAATCGTAAAGACGCAACACAAAAGATGCGTCTAAAGTCGAAAGAATCTCCATACAAGAGACAAAACGCCAGATGGGATATAAACTGGGACAACTTAATTTAAAAGCATCATAACATTTTTGAAAGAATTCTGTAAAGGAATAAACAAACTTTTCTAGATAGGTATAGGAATGAAAATAGATTTTAGAGCAATACTACTTAAATAAAGCCTTTTGAACATATTTGGGCTTTGTTGATACCAGTCCAATATAATCTTACAACATTTATACTTACACATAGCTTTCTTCTTAATATTTGTAAGTGAAAACGCTTGTAAAATATCGTTTTCATTTTGAAAATCTTGCAAAAATTCGAAAAACAACTGTTTTATATTGACTCATTAATTATCATTATATAATTATATTATTATTATCATTATATAATTAATCATCATTAATTACCATTATATATTATATATCATTAATTAACGCTTCGCTTTATTGTTTATTTTTTCACATTTATAAATAAAATATGATGAAATTATGAATTACATTATATTATATTTCATTATACATATTACATTTCAATAATAATGACATTATATTTATATATAAATGTCATTATTAAACATAATATAATGCCATTATGAAGAGGGATCAACAAATTGTAGCGTCATTATATCAGAGCATCTTATCGGTTCGTCATACCGGCTTTTAGATTATAATTGTTTCTATGACAAAAAGATAAGAATGTGCAAGAAGCTGCGCAGATGTTGAAAAGAAAGAAAATGGAAAGGATATTTTTTTAAAAATAATTCTTTCTTTCTTTGGCTTGGAAAGTGAAAATAATACAATGTAATCTAGAATAAACTTTTTGCATTTGGTAATTTTTAAATAAAAACTTTTAGAAATGATGTGATCTACCAATGTTAATATTTTGCACAGATTGCAAATAACTATGCACATCCATTATTATAACTCATGCAATATTGAAAATTGTGCATTGCACAGATTGTAAATAACTGTCCAAACCCTTTATTATAACCCATGGAATATTGTAAATAATTGTTCATTGTACAGATTGCAAATAACTGTTCAAACCCATTATCATAACTCATGCAAAATTAAAAATTGTGCATTGCAGAGATTGCAAATAACTGTCCAAACCCTTTATTATAACCCATGGAATATTGTAAATAATTGTTCATTGCACAGATTGCAAATAACTGCGGAAGCCCATTATTATAACCCATGCAATACTGAAAATAACTATGCCAACCTTTTATTATAACCTATGCAATATTGCAAATGAAATATCATGTCTGATAATTGCTACGGGGTATAGCTCTCCCAAGCAACAATTTTAGAGAGAAATGCTGAAATAGACGATGGTTATTTAAAATTATTGCAAAGGTTACGAATGATCAGAGGAGTAGCGATCAAGGGGGCAAGAAGAAGATTATAAATATTCCGAGGGATGGGGGCCCTATGGAGACAAAATTTTAGTGTGCATAAGTAACTTTTTAAAGAAAAATTTAGTGGAAGGATGAAAAAATAATACCTACCGTTGTTTATACTTGCAAAGCCTCAAATGGGGCCAAGGCAAGGAAAAAAAGTCATTCTATACTCGGAGAATCATTTAGTCAGTAACGCCATAGCAAATAGTTATAATATTAGTTATAGGAGTAAGAAAATTTTTCGTCAAAATAGTAAAAGAAACTTATAGTTTTTCGGTAAAAGTGTAGTTTAGTGTGCCCCTTGCTACGACAAGGATGCCAAGTCGCCATAAAGATGGCGGACAAACTAAACAAGCACTTATATGAAATAGTTACGGTTACCACTTTCTACATTAAAATTATTTTTACTGATAAATATTGGTATTAACAGTATTAGGGTTGCTAGAAGATCGTTTCGTTGGGTTGCTATATTGGCGACAAACTTGGGGGGCACACTAAAGTACATTTCAACCAGTTTTTCTTTGCTTGCTTAATGATTACCTTACGTGACTTTACTTGGTTATACACGCGATGCCCATGTGACAGTGCTTTTCACTAACATATAAATTATTTTCAAGGATGCGTCACTCTAAAGCATGCTCATTTTCTACTCGCATAAAGCGTGTTTTAAGAAAGAGTATACGATACCTTCTCATTGTGAAATGGACTATCAGTGAATGAATGTTGCCTGTGCCACGAACAGAAGTAACATAGAACAATTATTAATTACCAGAACAGAATTTCAGTCTTTTATTTGTATCGTGCTTAGTTTCTTTTTTCATCTTTCCTTTAGTGTTTACGAGAAATTACAGCCGCATGCCATCAGCGGGATTATTTTTTTGTGTCAGTGCTTTTATTCCACAATTAGAAGACGGGTATGCACAATGACAGGGGTCGGAATATATTTTATATAAAGTTTTATCATCTTTTAAAAAGTTTTCTATCTTTTTTTCGACAAACTGCAGAAAAATGTGACATACGGGTCTACAAACGAATTCGAAAGGGGAAAAAAAAATGAATACAACTAAATTATAAGATTAATATTCTAAAATTTAAATAATACTAGATTTTAATTCAGATGAATATTGCTATTTTATATTAAATAAAATAATAGATAGGATTACCTTAAAAATAATGCAAGGGAAAAAACAAAAGACTAGGAAAGTTTAGATACCCCAGGCAGGCACGTACTTGACCTATTTGAGAATCCGACCTTCAGTTTACAAATAGTTTTAAAGTAAATTCAATTAAAAAACAGAATTCAAAGAAATATCTCGGAAAAAATTGTAAGTACTGAGCTAAATATACATATGCTCCATTGCAAACTTCTTTTTTCCTTTAGAAGAGGCGATAAACACAAGCTATAAAGTAATTATTGCTCCTAAATAAAGCATCAGATATGCAATAAATAATTAATTTGCTTTCGAAAATGGCAACAGACTATATAAGCTCAAATAAGGAAATAAAAATAAAATTATTAATTCTGGAATAATAACAGAAATTTTTATTACAGCACTATCTATTTTAATAAGAAGAAAACACGTCATTTTTTTTATTTTCTATAAACACGCACCACTTCATCTATTGCCACAACTCTTTCCACAAAAAACACATTTCATCGAAAGTTATTCGATCTTTCCAATTGAGCTATTTGCGTGCGACGAAAATATTAACTACAGCATCTCCTGATGCCATCCCACAACTACTGCTCCTGCCGTATATGATACCATTTTTTTATATCACGCAAGGGCCTGCATGTTGGCTTGTCATACAAATGCACGCCACTGCGAAACAAATAATTTATGTCGAGTGTAATAAATAGCTTCCCCCCCCCCCAAAAAAAAAGAAAGATTTGTTTTATTGACACGAAAAAAAAATGTATAGAGCAATATGATCCCAGATTAAAAACTATCAATTGTTTCAATTTCTTAATTGTTTCTGTTTCAAATGACAGCAAAATATTTCTAAATATTTCCATATGCGAAGGATTCAAAATGAAAATATTGTAACTTGTAGAATTAGATCTTCAAGATTTTGGTGAATTTTTTCATTTTGAATCTGTCTGAGTTCCATAATATTAATAATGGCGTACAACAGTTACGAAATATTTACCTTTGGCATCCATTTAGCATTTTCACTGATTCGATCGTGTGAACTTTTGGCAAGTTATCTAACGATCAATTCATGTCATACATTAAATTAATAATACCCAAAAATCAAATTTGTGCTTTAGACATGTTTTTCTCAACTGATTGAAAGAAAGATTTGATACAAAACTGTACTTGTAGTCACAAAATTCTATACCTAATTTTGTATATTTATATCATTGTGTTTTTCCGATATCGCTTTTACATGTTCCTGTTAAGTTTAATTTAGTTTAGTTTAGTTATATTAACGTCCCGTTTGAAGCTACACTAGGGCTATTTTTGGGACGGACCTCGTCATTTTGAACCACGGTCAGATGACGAGGACGACACCTGAGCTGGCACCCCCCTCTCCACACCACACCACACCAGCGGGAGGACGTTTGGTCAGGACGGATTTAACGTGCAACTGGCCCCCTTACACGACGGTTCTTCGGTGGAATCGGGTATCGAACCTGAAACCCTCCGGTTCCGAAGCCGAGACCTTACCACCAGGCCACCGCGCCCCCTTTACATGTTCCTGAAAGTATAGACTAAGAAACAGTGAACCTGTCATTGGTTTAGGCTCAAAATTTGACAGGTGTTTCCAGTATCTATCCAGTATCTATGTACTTAAAAAAATGCGCCTAATCTGATGTATCTAAATCTATGTACCTAATATTATCTATTTGGCTCGCTTCGTTTTGTAGTTATAGGGTTAACTTATATTATTCCGACAGGACAGATGGATTTTCTCTGAACAGATTTTACTCGAAATTTGATAAAAAATCTGAAAATTTGATGTAACGACCGTATTCCAAATTTGTCCCAGACAGAGAGACAGGTGGACATTTTTTTTTTTTTTTCCAAAAAAGGCTTTTTGAACTCAAGAAGATCTAACACCTGAAGATTCATGAAAATCTCGAGATTGAATTTCTTGATAATTACTATATTTTCTCTATACTATGTATGCGAGAAAGTAAAAAAGTGATTGTTCCATGAGAATGATAACGAAAAAATGAATCGATTTGAACAAATGAAATTTAGCACGTCGCATTACAATGAAATTGAATTTCTGTGCCTAATTTTGCATTATATGTAGTATCGTTTTTATATATAGTTTCATATATGGTGGAAACAGTAACTTCAAATTATAACGATTTCTACTACTACAAATTCACAGAAATAATTCGCATTCTTTCTGTCTAAAATTTGTGAAGAGAAAATGCTGTTGAAAAAGAGACTCTACTCAAGCGCAATATGTGTTAAGCTGATTTGTTCCGCCGCATATTTTCAGTAGGCAATAAGGCACTGCTTAGAAAATGAACCATTAGCTGCTCTTTGCGCAATAGCAAAAGCGTTGTTCCCTACAGCAATAAATATTTTTAGTGATCTTAAATTTGAAGGTAAAGAAAGAAAGAGAATAATTATTTATAAATAAAAGGTGATTTTAAAATATTTCCTTAGATATTTATGGATACTAACCTTAATTTGTTGTTATTTTTTAATGTTCTGCATCTGATTAAATTCTGGTAAAAATATGCTGGTTTAATTCTTTTTAAATATTCTGGTAAATCTTTATTAACGAAAGCAATGATTTTTAAAAAAAATAATTGAAAATATTTACTTTAGAAAAGTTTTTTTT
>JAPMOR010048934.1:7174-17714 GCA_026543865.1 Argiope aurantia | reverse complement strand
TAATCTTTAAATAGCAATATATCAATTTTCTTTAATAGAGCGCATTTGTTATAAATGAATTAAATTAAATCAATTAACATATTTATTTTAACCAATGCTTATTTAAATCTTTAAAGGAATTAACTATGGAATAAATATCCATAATATGTGCAACATAAGTATTTCATCAATATCTTCCTCACATATGTGTTTAATTTGTTGCATAATAGTTTTAATTATTTTGCTATACATTTTTTTTTCTTCAAATATTTACTTATTTAATCATTTATTTCATATTTATTTAATCCTTTACTTATGTTAACATAAACATTTACACGATTTTTAAAACGCATCGTTAAAAAATGAATTTTTTTATTTGCTGATGGGTTACTTTGGATTAACAACCATTTTTCCAATAATTCTTTTTCTATTTTCAGAATTTTCTGTTCGAGTGCATTTGTATTAATGTGAAAATGCAATTAAATTACTTTGTTTTTTTTTAACTAGCAACCAAGTTTTCGCTTTTGAATTTCTCTTACCAAACCGAGAAAGGTTATAAATTGCGATGTTTTCTCCTTATTGTCTCAATTCTTGTAGCAAACTAACGTTTTTGAACTCTTTTGTTTTGTTTGTTTATTGCTTATTTATATTTTGGAACTTTTTTATAAAAATCTTTGAACATTTTGTAGTTGGTACTTTTTAAGAATCTTTTTCTCTCTTTCATTCTTTTTTTATTGTACTAGAACTTTTCATGTCCTTAATTGCTATTTTCAAGATTTGCTGTTTTTCGTTTCTTAATTCTTGTATGTAAAATGAAAGGAAAACTTTGTCATTCACTGAAATTATCTTTTTTTAAGTCCTAAGCTGCAAGTTTCAAGACCATAGGAACAGTAGAAAAATAAAATGATTATTCCTTCTAAAGAAATATAATACAGATGATCATTAAGGACCATTTTCCTTTTCGTAATGGTTGCAAAATGTTTCGATAGTAATTTATGACAGTTTACGACACTGATTTTTTTGGAAATTTGAACTGAAATTGGCACTTCTAAATAATAAAAGATTTATTGAATTATATAATAAACTGAATTACAAGTAATTTGTAAAGAAATAATTAAGAAAACTACAATTCCTTAATGAGCAAAAATCGGAGCTTTTAAATAATAAACTAACAAGTTTTTGGAGCCATTTGAAAATTTTCAGTTATATTAAACCGCAATAATGATGAATATAAACTTATCCTTTTGCCTTTTTATATTTATATATATTTTTCAAAATGTATGTACATCAATTTTTCAACAATTAAAGACAATGCAGTACATATAGTTTCAATAATCAAAGACATTACTCAGAATATGCTCACTGGAGTCCATTCCTACTACATGCTATAGTAAATACATTTCAAGCTCATTTCATGTCTTTCAGGAAAATATGTGAATAAATATATACATATATAATTCATATAAGATATATTATTGCTTAAAATTCTATGTTAAGTAGAAATTCAAAATTATTTGAAAGGGATACATCTGTATTATTATTAATTACATTTTTCTCGCAATAATATTGAATGCAACATGAAAATTATATTGGAGATAAATGAAGTATATTTACTAAATGTCTGTAAAATATATTCGGCCATCTTTCCAATACAGCAAGGCATTTGATATTCCAAATATAAAAATACTCACCAAAATTACGAATTTAATAGTTGACTGAACATATTAATTATCATCATAATATTATGGGTCAAATACCTGAAAAAGCTGCTGGGATTCAAAACGGCAATCTAAAAACATAAGATATTGAATTGGATCCAATGATGTAATTCATAGATTTTAGGTTTAATTTTATAAACAGTGATAAACTTTGCACAATTATCTCTAAAACATACAAACTCCAATTCATATCAGGTTAGATTACTTCCATTGCAAAATGAAATTTGGTAGTGTCAGCCTTATAAATTATTTTTCTGTAATGCCATAGTAAAATAATTCAATGAAGAACTTATATACAGATCATAAACTAAGAAGTTGGTTTATATGTCTTCTTTTATCTTTTTAAAAAGACTCTATAAGATAGAATTAATTCGGATCATCTATCATTTTTCTTTCATTTTTTTCAAACTTGCGTTTATAAATGTAGAATACATATATTTCGATGAATAAAGTAATCCACCTAATTTGAACATGAAGACAGAACACCATATAATTTTGAAGTTATAAATGTAGTTAAGACAATATTTCATTATTTTATCATTCCAATCTCGCCTATTATTTTTAACGACTATTCTTTGCAAAATTGTTTCCAGAATTATTTTTACTATATAATATACCTGGCCTTTTTACCGTTATTTCTCTGATAATGATTTCACAATTTGTGTATTTTTTACTTTCTGAGTTTCGAATTTTGTAAACATCATTAAATTGCATAATATAGGGAAGCTTCAAATCTTTTAGATAAAATCAATTTGCTTTTTGAGCTTATCATAAAACAAAATAGGGCTTAGCATAGCCTTATTTTCATTTGAAGTTGTCAACAACCTCAAATTTTAATGTTTTATTCTAATTATCTTTTAACAATTTGTCTTTAGATAAGATATAACTGAATGTGGGAAGAAAGATTTTAATAATTCTGCTGCATGTGAAAAATATTTCTTTTTAAAAGTCTTTCAGGTTCCATTAGCGCTATACAAAATATAGTTGTTTTGTTTAAGAATCTAGTTGTCAAAAAACCATAGTAGTCAACGAAATAATTGAGATAATACACATCAAAAACATTTGAAGAATTATTTTGGAGAAGAACTGAAAAGAAAGTAATTTTAGAAAATAAATTTTTTAGAAAATATTTCATAGAGAGAAATTATATTTCAAAATGATTCATTAATCACGTAAAATCTTGAAGGAAGCTATTAATATATTCTTTCTATGTTTACGAGAAACACAGTGCAGAAGCACAGAACTTGGTTCCTTCATTTTTTTTTTTTTTTTTTTTTGCAAAGCAAACTTACACAGAATCCTTTCTATACATTTTTTTTTCTCTTATATGAGTCAAAAAGTTGAAAATATCTTGAGAGATGTTGAAGTTTGCTTTAAAACGGCGAAACAACTGGCTTCTTTATGGCTTCTTCAAAGATTTTTATCCCTTACAAAAGGTGAAGTAACTTTGAAGAAAAATGGGCAAAAGAAATCTTGAGGAAATTCAGTTTGAGCCTTTCTTTTATTTTTAGCTTTCGCATTTTTACACTTCAAAACTGAATTAGAATGAATCTGGCTCTAAATTTATGACAGTAAAATAGTCGAAAGAAACTAAAATAAAATACTTTTTCTTTACAAGGAAGTAATCCAAGCCTGGTAAACTTTGAAGAATTTAATAAAAAGAAACGAATCCTGAGATTTAAATCCTAGATCTAAAATTATAAGTCAGTTTCAAGTATGTTTAGCTATATTTATACATAAAATCGAATTTTCAAATAATATGATTGATCTTTTGAAAAAAATTAATTGATCTTATTCCATTTATCTAAGATTGAAAAAAAGTGAAATATATTAATACAAAGACATAGAAAAATAAAGAATTATTTATTATAGTTTGAAGACACAAATATATGGAGTAACATCAAGAAATGTTTAAAATAATATTTATCCAAATTATTAAAAGGATTTTGCCAAACAAGAAAGAAGAATAATTTTATAGGCAAGTATTTGGAAAATACATTTTTTTTCCTAATGACAAATCGGGACTTACTAAAAGTATTTTTTATGTTTCTTTTAGTGATAAAATATTTGACAAGGTTGTAAAGATGTTTTTTCTTCTTGAAATATTGGAATTGTATTTAATGATCTAAAAATTGTAGATTCCAAATCAGTATTTATTTTCAATCCTTGTAAAATAGAATTAGAAATACATGAGGTTCAATAACGTGAAAGATGAGATAGAAATCGAAAATAATGAGGATTTGAACCAGAAACAAATAATTTTAACTTAATTCTCTAAAACTAGTATTTAAATGTTTATATTAATACTCTCTTTATCCATCTACAATTTACTTTTTCAGGTAATTATGTTCAAAAGATTCTGAAAACAGTCTTTTGTATTTAGAAGAACTTATGTGCAGGCACATTTTTAAATACATTTACTGAAGAATGGTAATTTCGGTATGATTGGTTCACGAAAACCTAATTATTGGCGCTTCCTCACTGCAAAAAATATTGCAAAACTCAGAGGCAGTCACATCTGTGCATAATTCTTAAGTATTATATGTAAGTAGTGTAGCGTGGAGTTTATAGATTTTGCGCTCATTGTGAACAGTGAAATGAGAATTAAAATTTGAAAATAGAACTTGTATTTTTCGAACTGAGCCATCAGCATATAAATAATGGAACTCAGATATAATTTAAGAAAATTAATAAATTTGGTATACATTTGACACAATACTTTGAACGTGAAAAAGATCTCAGATTTTATGATAGTTTCATTTAGTCACGTTTTGCATTTGCTTTATGTTCAAAACGTAGAAATGTATAGATAAAATTGATTGATGATAACTTCAAATGATCATAAAATATTTATTAATATAATCTTTATACTATTATCTATTGCATTCCAGATGTATTGAGAAGCATATATATGAAAATGCATATATATTAAATTTTCCCATTCTGGGTTTTTTTTCTATATTCCCTGTTTTTCTTAAGATTGAATGTTTGTTAAAATTCCATTAACTAAGCAGTTTCTTCAAAAATTAATGGTAATATTTATTTTATTTCTTCTCATTCTTTCTTTCTGAACTTGAAAAGTTCTTTTTGTTATAAGACGATAAATAGATTTATAATATATCATTTTTTTAATTCGTCTTCGAATACAGACGGATAACTTAAATGAAAAGAAAGGTTAAAACACGAAAGTTTCATAAAACATTTGTAATGAAAGTTTAAAAGTTAACGTATGAAAAGTAATTAAGAATGTAGATAATCATACTGTTTAATAATACAGAGACGATTGCTGTTTATTATTAAGTTGAGCTGATAATTTCTTATGACTGCGAAAAATGAATAAAATAAATACTTTGAACAGTATTATAAATTTCGGAGTAATCTTAAACTGCATGAATAATTACATAATGTAAATCAATTTATTCAATTTAGTGTCTTTTTATCTGTTATGAAATTATGTTTTGTGTAATCAAAAATTTAGATTAAAGATTCGACATTTTTGCATCTGGAAAATTATTCGGATTTGACATGGATGACTCTACATTTATATAATAATTTCAAATTGTGGCCTTCCCCAAGTCTGTTAACTGTGTTTTGGGTAATCAATCATGAGTTAAAAATTAAATTTGTGGTACCATCCGATGAAGAATATTGAACAGAAATTTTAATATTTCACATAATAGCAAAACAATATGAATAAATTTAACCAAAATAAATTCAAGTAAAAAATTATTCATATAATTGAAACACCAATTATTCATATAAAGATTCCTTCAATATGCAGTTTTAGAAATTATGTAACTTATATTCTTTGAAATTTTCTTTAATTAAACAATAAATCATTTATTAACTTATCAAGTTTCACTCGCCATTCTTTCTCATAAATCAAGCCAATTAGAAATTTTGAAGGTTTCTTTAAATATTCTATGTAACAAACCAGATTAAAGAGCACACTAATACATACTTAGGCATTTAAATATGAATCATTTCTCTTATTTTCACGCGCACCATCATCTATTTTCATGTGTTGAAAACATCTCCACCCTAAAAAATTTGCAGTTAAGAATCTGTATATGCTAACAAAGTTTATAATTATTTTTTAAGATTTTGTTTTTGATTATGTCAACGGTATGCTCTAAAATCAACACATCTTTTCACCTCTATCATTTATAAAGTTATATTCATCTTATTCTAAAGTTTCGCAGATGCACCGGTTATCAGATTATTACTATCTTTTGATCTAAGCACGAAAATGATACTTATACTATCTTCTGACTTTCTATCGTAAAGCAACTGGATTTTCTACTTTTGAGAGGGGAAGAATAATTTTAACGCCATTTAAACTGAAATCGGAGACTATGGTAACACATCATTATAGTGGAACCTTTTTTTTCGATTATATAGTTCCACATTTAATGCTATTTTTTGTAAAAGTTTGCGGCTCGTTATTGAAATACAAAATCAATGTTTATCTCCTTGCAATAAGCTACTAGAAAAAACAAGTTCCATTTTTTAAGCGAAGTTATGAATTCATATTTTAAATTTTTTAAAAAAAATATGGAAGAGGAGTATATTAGAAAATAAATTTAGGCTTCCATCAAATTTTTTAAAAAAATATTTTATAATTAAAAATAATTTTTTATTCAATTTTTGATAATTATTATCGTAACCAGCAGATGAAGTTTCCACAAAAATGCTTCGCGTACTTCGCTGATAAAAAGGTGTCACCCCAAATAAAAGTTCGAGATTTTACAAACGCTTGATTATTAGGGATTCTAGTTTCAATATTCGGTCATGTCCATATTCCACTTCATGGATTAGTGAAGAATACCAAGTTAGCATTTGGGATGCCGTTCTTTTGACCAAACGAGACACAAGAATCACCATTTCAGATCACATATCGACATTCATATAAAGATAACTTATAGAAATACAATAATTTATGCCGTTACTTTTTTGATTTAGCAGCTTTAAAAGCATGCAAAAATGTAAACCAAATGATGGGCAAACACCTTCGCGAATTTCTTTCAGACTTTGATAGAGATACATAATTCAGACGCTTAAGCCTCTTGAGTTTAAGTTTTAAGACGCTAAGTACCAAATTATCCTCATCTTGCTTTTACTTTCCTGTACGAAGAAGAGAAAGCATTATTATCCTAAAAAAATCTAAAATTCGAAACTTTGATAAATCTTTTTATTTCAGACCTCCACGAATGAGAAGATAAATTTTTGAAGTTATGCCTGTCTGTGAACAGAAAACATAAAAACGCTTTAAGCAAGACGGATGAAATTCGATATATAGACCTTAGTTGATATCTGTGATATTTTGAACAAAATCCATTAAAAGAAGTCTGTCTTTGAGGGTGTCGGAATACAATTTAACACAATAATTATAGATCGAAGTTAATTAGAGGGAACGAAGAGAATTAAGCCCATCAAGTAGGTCGCTGTTATTTCAGTTTATTTTTTCATGTGAATTTCACGCACGCGTGTCCAATTTTGTTTTCATCCGATGAAAAAAAAAGCATCCAAAAACATATTCTGTTTTTATGATACTGGTGTTTTAACCGCATCCTAGCAATTAAAGAAAAAAAGAGAGATGGAAAAAATAGCCAGAGATCACACTCTAATGCACTCTTTCGTAACTAATATTCACCAATGGCATGCGGTTAGTAACATATACCTTTATTAGAGTATGCTGGAAAGTATTTGGAGGTCCTTCCCCCATGGTTGTATTTTGAAATTATGAAGCTCCTGTTCCTTCGGAAAGACAGCCACACTGACTGATGGAAGGATTTCACTCAATTAATATAAGTCTATAAATTTGATATCAAAAATTTATTTAAAAATAATATAAAATTTATATAAATTAAGAGTTGAAACGGATAAGTTTTCAAAATATAAAGCTCAATACTGCAATGAGTACAACACTTTTTCTGCCTATATAAAGAATAAGTATTACAACAATGCAGTTAATTTAATTTTCCAAATAATATCTTTAACAGCTATAATATTTTTGTGATAAGAAGAGATAACTTATACGAATAATTAAGGCATTTAATGTCACTTTTTCTTTCTTATTTTATTATTATTAAACTGCGATATTCCAACAATATTAAAATAAGTTTTATAACTTTAAAAACCACAAGGATTGGTCTTCCCAAAACTTTCTCGCTTACTCTTCGTCTTGCCCCACACCCTTCCTCCTTTCATGTGTATTAAATTGAGGACCTTGAATACCTTGCAAAGTATTGGGGAATAATAGATATGAAATTTAGATTATTAGCTTGAATCTAGAATTCTTACTGAATCTATAGTAATAATATGTATTTGGATTTTTTTCTGCAAACCGAATGACGCCAAAAATTGACACTAAACTTCATACTTTGCATGTTTGAATGTATACCGAAGTCAATGATTTGAGTCGGTATGTAATAAATTATTACACTTTCATTCATCTGATACCAACAAACCATTTGGCATATTTGGTGCAAGTTTGAATATTATTTATATTTTAGATGTTAAACCTGCATACCAAATGTTATTTACCTAACTGAGGGCATGTAGAATTCAGCTTGGAAAATAAAGTTATCGAATTCATTAGCACTTGGACTGTTAATGTGGCAGATTTCTTATGAACGAATTTCGTTCAAAATCTGATACAAATCTGCAAAGTGTATCGTAATTACATATAGAGAATTTTAATTGTCAATCTCAAAGTGTTTTGGAGCTATTGTGTTCACATGCAGACATGTTAACTAACAGTAAAATAGGCATAATGCCAAAAAAAAGTTGAAGCTATTGACTTGTGAAAAAAAAATGAAAAAAGAACTCAACCATCCTTTATACAGTATTTATCCTAAATTGAAATGCTTATTATTCGAAAAAAATCTAATTTTTTCTTGTACTCGTTATTATTTTTTCTTCTTAACGCACCTTTCTGAATCTCGATTTGGTGTCAGCATTACACTCTCTTCTTAGTAGAACTCACGTATTCTCGACAATACCAGTCTATTTTTCTGATTTTGAATCGTACAATTTTTTTTCAGAATTCCAGAAATGATTTTCTGTCTTCTCAAAAACCAGATCACGTCTTTTTCATTCGAAACAGGGTGGATGCGATTTTTATTGTGAGAGAGGGGGAGGGGGGAAGAAAAAAAGAGAACCGTTTAAATTACAGGTGGAAATTCGATTGACAGTTTTCTGCACTGCTGACGGCAGGACTCAAGGCTGACTGAAGTTCTTCGTACTAAGAGATCTGTCGAATGTGCAATTATTTCCTTCGAGCGGAAAAAGTAGGCGGTTCGTTTAGATAGTATGGTACTATTTCCTTTTCTTCCTTGCCTTCCTGTTTTCTGCATCGCAGTAAAAATGAAAGATGAGCTGTCTTTACTTTTTTTTCATCTTGACCTAATTTTTTTTAATATTTATTTTATTCATTTTCACAGTTCAAAAGTTAGTGATTAAAGAAAAAAGAATTCTTGATTTTTGTAGAGCAATTTTTTTATTGATTGTGCTCTTGACGTTTTATACAAAATGATACTTTTCTAAAGTAATAGTTGATCGATCATACTTGTATATATAAAGTAAAGAATACAAATATGCAATGTAAAGAAGGATTTAAGATATATGCGTTCAGTAACTCCTCCAATAAAAAAAAATTAAAATAGTTCATTTTATTCTTCAAACAGAAAATAGTTTCAACAAATCCTTTGATCTAATCATTTGAAATCCTTTGAAAAATAATGTTTAACTCTTTAAAGGTTATTTTTAATCGTTAACTATTCTACAATTAAACAGTCTCAATAGACCATATGTCTAAATGTCTATAATGAACTAAATATTACCAATAACTCAGTACTTTTTTTGACTACTTGGATTTGATGGGTTTAATTTTGATTAGAACCTCTGATTTTGCATATATTTATGTATATCAAAAATTAGGAAAAAAAAGTCATAATGTGTTTTAAAACAAAAAAAAAAATATATATACACTGGTGTGCAAAACTTAAGCAACAGGTATGTTTTTTGCCATAACTTCACGAGAAATTATCTAAGAGACATGAAATTCAGAAATGAGATACAGCATTTTGTTCTGAAAGAATGACGAAAGCATAGTTGGGCAGAAATGAATACAATGCATACAGTATGGAATCAAACAAAAAAAGGCTTTATTGAACTCATAGTATCGTTACACATGAATGTATGTCCAAGAGGAAGAACAGCAAGTAGATGTTCCTTAGTATGGGATATGCCCTCCCCTTACTGCAATGGTTGCTTCGCACAGTCTCCCCATACTCAGCACCAGATTGTCCAACAGTTCTTGAGGTAAGAGTGCCCATTCCTCAATCAGCATCTGTTTAAGTTGTCGGGTGACCCCAGGAGGATGTAATCGTGCCGTAAGGCGTCTTCCCAAAGCATCCCACACATGTTCTATCGGATTTAAATCAGGGGAGCTCGCAGGCCAATCCATTCGAGTGATATCTTCACTTTCCAGGAGCTCCTCAACAGCATGAGTCCTGTGTGGCCGTGCATTGTCATCCATAAAAACGAAGTCTGATCCAATGGCACCTCGGAACAGACGCACATGGGGAAGGATCACCTCCTGACAATAGCGATCTCCAGTTACAGAACCTCGGTCGAAAACGTGGAGCTCAGTCCACCCCTTCATCATAATGCCGGAATGATGATGTATCTCATTTCCGAATTTCATGTCTCTCAGATGATTTCTCGTGAAGTTATGGCAAAAAACATACCTATTGCTTAAGTTTTCCACACCAGTGTAGTTTCTTTTCTAAATTCTGTGAGATTGAAATTAAACTTATCTGAACATTTTCTGCTTTTAA
>JAPMOR010048927.1:38810-61676 GCA_026543865.1 Argiope aurantia | reverse complement strand
ATACACATACATATATATACACACACATGCGCACACACATATACACACACATACATATACACATACACACACATATACATATACACACACATATAAACATACACACACATATATACACACACACACATATATACACACATACACACCTTTGTTATTAGTACAGATGTGCATTTTTGTTACTCTTCCTATTTATCAGCTTAATATGCTTTGGTACAAGCCCTCACAGTCGCAGTTAGAACACTAAGCTTGTTTTTTAAGAAGCAACATGAAATAAAACGCAATAAAATACTCCCTCATTACAATAAAATTCAGTGCCCGAAAAAATTATAAGGACACGCGAAAAATCGTCAAATCTAGAAGCCTTGTTTACAGAATCGTATGCAAATTTTTGCAGCAAAAATAGAAGTAAAACTAAAATATTTTATGCGTAAAGTAATTAAAATTTTCAATTTTAAATCTGCAAAAATTTAAATTTTGATTTTTAAACCTAAATGAAAGCGGAAAAAAGTATAAGGACATTGCTTTTTCCCCAGTAATTATTTAAAAATTTCCATTTTTGAAAGCATAAAATGACAATTCCGAGTTAAAAGATTCATTTGCGAAAAGAATTTCCCACTCGCCGACTTTCAAGGTGAATTTTTAAACAATGCCCAAAGGAACTCAACTTTCTGACTGAAAAAGGAAAAATTGTTGCTTTTCAAGAATGTGGATTAAGTGGATGGGAAATTTCAAAAAGAATCAAGAGATCTAAAACGGAGGTTTATAATTTTCTAAAAAATCCTGGGATGTATGGTATGAAAAAGTGAACTGGGATACCAGAAATTCTCACTCGTCGACAAAAAAGAATGATTGTAAGGAGAGCTTGCGAGAAAAGAGAAACCGCAAATGAAGTTAGACAAAATTCCAGTTTACCATGCTCAACAAGGACTGTTCAAAATGTTTTGAGTAAACATCCTCAAGTTTCTTATGGGAAATTAGTGTCACGCCCCCCTCTTACAAATCATCATAAGAAAAGAAGAGTTTACTTTGCCAAAAAATACATTTCTTTTGGTCAAAAGTGGGCTGATGCCATTTTATCGGACGAAAAAAAGTTCAATCTTGATGGACCTGATGGTTTTCGTTATTTTTGGTATGATCTGCGAAAGATCAAGGAAGTGTTTTCCAGGCGTCAATATGGTGGTGGCTCGGTTAAGGTATGGGGCACTTTTGCGTCAAATGGAACCACTCCAATTGTATTTATCAACCGTAAAATGAATTCGGACAGGTATGTTGATATGTTAGGAGAAAGTTTGTTACCTGAAGCGTCACTAATTACTTCAGGGGACTATATTTTTCGGCAGGATAATGCTTCGATACACGTTTCTACGAGTGCAAAACTCTGGTTTGAAGCTAATTCTGTAAATTTATTTGATTGGCCGGCGAGAAGTCCCGATTTTAATCCAATCGAAAACTTATGGGGACTTCTATCCCGAGAAGTTTATAAAAACGGCACACAGTATCAATGTACACAAGATCTTGTCGTCGCTATCAAAGACGCTTGGGAAAAAATATCTGTGGACATTTTAAAAGATCTTTCAGGATTTATGACCTCTCGTCTTATTCAAGTGATTGACAAAAAAAGGTAGTTTTCTTGATTATTGAAACATTTTTTAAGTATTTTACAACATATCCTTATAATTTTTTCCATATTTCCTTTAATGTTAAATGTTGTAAAATCAATATTTTGAAGCTAAATTATGTTTTTTATGTGGTATAAGTGTTATCACAAAATTATGCAGCAGAAGTAAGAAATATAAAAAGTTCATTTAGGCGAAATGGAAATAAAGCATATTTTCATGCAATTACATGTTGTCCTTATACTTTTTTCGCGTACTGTATCATCACTATAAATACTTGTTTCGAATACGTGTTTTAAAGTAAAAGAGAAAATAAAATGAAAAGTTTGGATTTTTATTGTTGCAAACTATTTATGAATTCCACTGTTTTTTTAATAGATAGATTTTTCTTCTATTCTTATAAGAGGACTATTAGCCCTTGAGGTTTCGAATCCAACACACACACATACTTTGGAAGACGAGAATAATCGGAGCATATATTTTTTTTCTGAAAATTTATTTCATTAAAAAATAAGTGAAAATATTGGCGTTTTTCCGCCAAAACCTCCAAAAATTTTGTATACTGCCGAATTCCAATATTTCTGTATAGGAATTTATGAAACAAATCTAGACACATCTATATCATAAAGCATATTTGTATCATATTTAGCAACTCTAAGTTAAACGGTCTGTCATATAGACCAATATACGTATCAGTAACAAATTTCTTAAAATTTCCTTTCCCTCAATAACTATCTAAACTAATACGTTTGTAGTGTTAAGAGGTTAAATAAGATGCAAATTTTTAATATTTTATATAGTTCTCTTCGGATATTAAAAGAAGATGAAATATGTTTTATTGAATTTCTGCAACTATTAAAATATTTTATGAATTGAGATATATTTGTGATGTTGGCTACCATCAATCCTTTTTTTCTCTTCGCGAACTGTATTTCAGTTGAGCAAGTACTTTGTTTTAAATATTTGATAAATCATAATTATAGTTTTTTATCATGTGACAACGTGATTTGGTTTGGGGTGTTTGAGCCTCAAAATGCACATCCAAAAAATGTGATTAATCGCTTTTGAGGCTCCAATTTTTCGATTTTAGGGTAATTAGAAAGTGATAAAAAAGGGTTTATTGCTGACAAAAAGTTACAACATGGCGCGAATGTCTACCATTTACCCAATTGTCCTTTCTGGCCAATAACGGGCAGGGTCGTAAGAAATTTTCGTCCGAAGAAGCACAGAGAGGAGAATGGAATTGAATGCGAAACAGCGAGGACAGGTATCGATATATAATTTTTAAGCTCGCTCGCTAGCTGGTAAAGCATTTTTGGAGCTCGAACGATTTTGAGATGGGGGAAAAAAATCCCAACGTTTTCTAAATATCAGCGCATGCGCAATCTGAAAATCACGTATTTGTTTAAAACTGGTTTAACTTGGTTTTTCACGAAAAAAAGATTGTCCTCTAGAAAAAAGTTTTAGAACTCGAATAATTTTGAGATGGTCGAAAACCATCGCTTTTCTAAATGTTGGTGATTGCGAAATATGGGAGAACATGATGTTTTTCGATTGGATTGATAATAAGTGACTTAAAACTGCAATGTTCTCACATGATAACTTGCAACATACAATAGCGGATTTCAATTTTTTAAAAAATATTTCATTCATAGCTAAAGCTTTAAAAGTCTAGTTGCTGATTCAAACGCGAGTAACACAGGAATAGAAGAGAGGAGGTGTGTGTGTGTGTGTGGAACTGTATAAATTTTAAAATCATCTGTAGTTTTGTCAGACCATTCGTTTCATTATTTCTCTTCACTTTTGTGTTTCCGATTCAGGTAAATTAAATATTTCATTAATATTTTCCAAATAAATGTATTGCTTTATTTCTTAGAATTAATCAATGTTGTAAATTTTATCAGGGAACATATATATTTCAGCTGGAGAAAAAAAAATTCCTAAGGATAAGGAATTTTTTTTAAGTAGGCTTATAGAAAAATTCTAACAACCTCTTATAAGCAGTAATTCGTTACACCAGTAAAAATCGGAGAAAATAGCGTAAAAATAATTACTAACTCGCGCTTCTTTTGTTTTATATCAAGCATAATTTCCACCTAAATATTCCCAGAATTCATGCTTGTTTCGACACTTCTAAACTTCTACCTTAACAATGTTGATAATGGACCTGCTGAGATCTGAGTACGGTCAGATCTGCTCGCCTATGAATTAACAATGAATAAATATCGGAAACCCCCATTTAACTAAAACCCACATTTACCACTGATGGAAAACACCAGTACCAAGACACAGGACGTGTTCATCCAGCCTGCAGGACATGTTACATCAAGTTGGACCTGGTGGACCAACTTTATAATTTTACGGGCGAATAACCCTTCTGTTTTCCAGGACCCATATTTCAATTACCGGTTAACGAAGCGCCCGTTGCTTTGCGTTGTTCCGAGGATTTCCGAAATCAATCACACAATCTGCTTTGGGTCTCGAAAGAAGGGGTGGAGGGTGGAGTTGATACATGGTAGTTAGGAAGGGGGGAGCAGGAGCTTACGAGCTAAATGACAGGCGAGTTAGGGGGGTTTGTACCCAGCTGTCGGGGTCTCGCTTTGACAAGATGACTCCCTAGGGTCTTCCCGGTTGAGATGATGTCTGCATCAGGCGTGGGTGACTCCCGTGTTTGTTTGAAAATGGAAGGAGGGGGACAGCCTGGTCCATACCCCCACGGGGACGTCACAAAAGTCGTTTGACATTCATAGGGTAGATTCGGTAATCTGGAAAAGTCCGGGCGAAATTGTTCAATCCGCAAAAGCCGGATCGGCCACAGATTGTGGCGAGGTGATGGTGAGGTTGACTCTGCTTTCGACATTATTATGAAGCAGAACTGGAAGTTCCTGATGCTTAATGAGATGCAATAATATGGGACAATGGAGTGATGGTAATTTTCGAGCTCTGTAAATTACTTACAATCAGTTTATTCTAAAAATAATTTTGTAAAAAACAACGAAATCAGTACTATTTTGCCATGTTATTTTATATTGTCAAGTTATTTTTTTTCCCCTGATCGAATTAAAGTCACATTCGAGACCGACTTCAGTAAGCCAATTTGATTCTTGCAAATCATTCAATTGTCATTATAGTGGAATCCATAGGACATTTTATCGAAGGAAAAAAATCTTGATGTTTTAAGGAACTTGAAATGAATTGTTCAATGCACACGCAATTTTGGTCGGAAGGTTGCATTTTTGTTTGCATTCATTTCATTGAACCAGAAAAAGGAAGATTATAAACTAATCGCCTTTAGCCACCAGCTGGTATCCCGGTTTTTTTTTCTTTTAATTTTAATGTAATCTTTTATACATAAGTTAATGTCCTCAATAAAATATTTTTCGGCATCAAAATAGAACCATGCATTAAAACCGATTAATTTAATTTAATGATTTTCTACTTGTTCTATTTATTGTGCACCTGGACATACTTAATGGAATCGAGTCCCATGGCATCACAGTGACATTGAATCATGTAATGTGAACATTTAATGCAATGTGAATTCATATTATCATGTAAATTGCGCAGATAATTAACTCTGTTTTCAACAATGACAAAATCACGTGATTAAATATTTGACGATGCTATGAAAACATTCTGAATTATGACAATGAATTTATTGTTGAAAACTGTGCAGAAAATATGTTTAAAAAATCTGTTCAAATCGAGATAGAAAATTGTGCGCCAATTATATAATTTTTAATTTTGAAATAATGAAAAAAAAAATCAGATTGTTGCAATAATGTTTCCAGGAGTTACCTGGAAATTTTTAATTGTTTAGTTTAAAAAAAAATAAATTCGTATCCTCAAAAATATCTTTGTGCCTAATTTGTACCTGTAGGTCAAACATATTGTCTTGTAGAGAGCTAAATGCTAACATTCCTATGTACAAACATCGCTTTTATAGCAGGCATATAGATGAATAATTAAATTTAATCATAGACATTGAACATAAAAACTTCAAGTCATTTCTCATATAATTGGACATTACAATCACAGACATCATTTTCATGTCAGATATATTCAGATCAATTCATATTGTTGAATAAACTGTATATATGGGAATAAAATGCATGAGATGTTTTAATCATCCCAAGAGAGTAGAAAATTAACAAAATGATTTATAATTATGAAAATTTTAAATATTAATTTTAGAAATTTGAATCCAAACATTATTTTAATATGGAAAACTATCTTGTGATTACAAAACTATTGTTGCAATGTGCCAATAAAAAAATTCAAAAAATATTGCAAGATAAAATGATGTGCACAATGTATGAAAGATTTAAGGAAAGTTATAAGAAGCAAAATATTGAGTAAAAATTCAAAATAATTTAGAAAGAATATAAATAAGAGTCAATTTCAACTGTTCCTTACTGTTTCTTGTAATTATTTTTCAATTTGGGAGAGAGAATTCCTTTTAAGAATCGGGTAAGGTCTGAAGATATAGGTTTTTAGGAGAAAACGAGATATCATTTATATTTGCATTGTTATCATTCAATTTTTATGAAAAATTAAATTTTTAAAAAGAATTTAATTGAAACAAAAAGATACTATAATCGCTCCAATTGTCAAAAATTGGTAAAACTCAGGATTTTTTTTCACAGCAATTAAATGAATATCATTAAAATCAGTAAAAATAATATTTTTCAATAAGTTATATTTAAATTTTACGTTATATTTTAATTTATGTTGATTATATCTTGATTTTAAAATCAAAATCTAGATTTAAGTTTGTAGCGAGATGTGACGAGCGTATCGTGTTCAAATCACGCCCGGGTTATCAATGTGGCGGTTTGGCATGAGTGAGGATAGAACCTGGGACTTTGTGGTTCTTAGCCAAATAACATGACCACAATACAAAAGCAATTGCTCGTGTAACGAAGCTGTTAACTGCCTTATAAGCTTTCACCACAAGTTTAATGAGTTAAAATTCCAATAATTCCAATAATCTTACTTTCCAATGTGAAAATTTGCCAGATTTAGCTCAAACAGTTTGTTCTGTAAGAGCATCAGCAAACAAATTGTATTCTGAATTGTACAAATTTTTTAACATATAATTGTTTTTAATCAATTTTTAAAAATTAGATTCAACATATTTTGCAATAATTTATTTCATTAAAAATATAAATAAAATTTAACCTACACTAACGCGTTCCGTGTGCATGGGAAAAATAAGCTTTATAACGTGTTAACGATCACTTTGATAACATTTCAAACTAGAAAATTAAGTTCCCCTTTACTACAAAGTAAAGTAATTCTATAATATAAAAAAAAATATGTAAACTTGGCGTTTTATACACTTTGTAATTGGTATATAGTAGATTCATAGGAAATTGTGATTGGTTGATGCTGAAGAAGCTATAAAGACCAACTTAAATGAAGTATTGAATTAAAAATTTTAGTTAACATTAATCCCAACGAACCAGCACTTCAGAGGGTGTTATTCTCTGCTAATCCTAATGATGTGTTGGCGCTATACAGGTCAGAATGTTTGGATTAGAGCTACTTAAATTGACACAGATATATTTTAAAGGGATATATATATATATATATATAATATAGTTTTACGCCATCTTTAAATTCCAAAAATTATCTTTTGAATGATGTAAATTTCTTCCTTTCTTGTAAAAAGTATAATTTTCTCCATTTTTTAAAATTGGATTGGCCATCAAGGATCCAAAATTTGAAAGCTACAGGAAATTTTTGTGGCGTAATTATTCACTTTAATTGGCGTATAACGTCATTACGCCAATAAATATGAGTTAGAGTATGCCATCGAAAATTCCTGGGGGGAAAATATCGAAGGAATATTAGAAAGACCGATGGATTCTACGGATGAGCAGCTCGATTTGTAGATATCATACCAAGAGATTGCCAATTCCTGAATAATTAACTATTTTGTGATCCAACTGTAACTGGCCCTTTTTTATTTTCGAATTTTCCTTCTGTGTAAAAGTTAAACATGGGTAACGCTGTATTAAATTAAAATTAAATATTATTCAAAATAACTTAAAGTATTGCTTTATTTATGTTCTTATTGTTTTAAAATGTATGATAGACTGCAAAAAAAAGTTTAAAATTTACAAATGCTTTTTCGCTGGCATTTTCTTTTTTCTCACCACTATATTTTGTAATTTCATTGTAAAGTCTAACCTCAAAATAAGGAAATAGTGAAAATTTTCTGGTGTACTCATTTTTTTAAACATTGTTGCTATTTCCTGTGATATAATTGGATAAATAAGGACTGAAAATTAGGAAAATGCATAGCACAATGGACAAAACGGTATAAAGTTTCTAAAGGGGTATAAGTTATATGGTTATGAATAATGAAGTTTAAAAATATTTTTTTAAGGAAGCCATTAAAGGAAGCCATCAGTTGTAAAACATATAATTGACCACTTCGTGCCTCGAAGAAGTTGTCAGTTAGGTGAATCCGTCAGTGTTATGGACGGAGTGCGTTTAAGATACCAGTCGGCCACAACAATCCTGTCTTACAGGATACTGCTACTTTCAAGTATCAGTATCCTGTACACAAGAAGAAGTTGTAAAGCATATCTAATTGAAATGTTTAGTATCTATTTATCCTGAAAAATCAAATGATTGTTAAAGTGGAATCTTAATTAGTACTACAGATAAATATCCTGGAAAGGAACCCACCGCACGGCTGAACAATCCACCAACCACATGCATATGCACCTGCATGGTTGGAAAACACGAAATTCTCCATTCAAGAGACAAACATGAAAAAATGACGCTTGAATCGCCCTCAACCGAGCCATGTCAATCAAGCTCTTCTCATGAAAATCCGTGGCAAAGCTATGGGCAAAGTTACAAGCTAACAGCAACAACTAGCCGCGCTAAACAGAGGGCACACTGGCTATGCGCTGGAGGCTTCATTTGCTCAATCGCTTGTTGAAGCGTGTCCGGTTATTGTTGCAGCAGGCGCACGGCTCAAAAGAAGGTGACTGCGACAATGAAATAATTAATATAGCCCCTGGTTTTTTTCTGGTTGGGGCAGGGGGGTTACTACTAGGGTGTGCTAAAAAAGGGTGTAGGGTTGAGGGGGAGGGTTGATTTCATCTCGATAGAGCGGTATCACATCTTGGTACGCAAGGCTGAGCCCGCGGGGTGGTTCAGGGCCTGTAGGCTCGCCATCTGTTGCACGGGGCGTCGTGTTTAATAGGACTCCCTATAGGGTAGCTGTAACAAGCCAATATCATCTCCTGATAAGTTGAGGGATTTTGTCCGACACGCCGCAGTGTCATTTTGTCGCATGCAAATCGTCTGCAGTAAAATGTTTTCGTTTTTATATCGTGACACTTGTCGGTCGTGATTTTATGTTAATATCTGAAATCTTTCCGGCGATGCCGCAGTTCATTTTCCACGATTTGTAGCGACCCATTTTCATCAGGTGCTTAGTTTTGCGGGAAACGGAAAGAATCCTTATTAATAATAAAGAAGAGTGTGTTCTCTGTGTGTATTGACGCTCTAACAGAAAGATTTTTTAACCTAGAAAAAACAATTTAAGTACAGATATACTTCGGAGGATGGGAATGTTCAACTAATGACGATTTTTTAATGAATTTTTAGTTAAAATTTTAATTATTTAAGAATTCACCGAAAAGATTTTTTTAAATTTAGATTTTAATTGATTTAAAGTTTATTGAGATGTTGGCGTTCTTCTATGATGACTCATAAGAACATTATTCCATAAAAATTCCATGATTCTTATACTGTTTTACAGTTTAAAAATGTTTTTAATGATGTTAATTAAATTTCATCTGAATTTTAGCAAATTCTCGGAAATATTTTTCGCATATTCTTCAAGAATATATTTCATTATTTCTATGAAATTCATACTGCTTTCATTGTTTCATTAATTTTTAATTGAATGAATTTCTAAAAGATAGAGATATTGATAATTGTGTACACTGTTTATATGAAAAATAAGAAAGTGGAATTATATTACAGCAAAAGACAATGTGCAATTTTAAACAGATTACTCAGATACTTAAATTTCTAATGGCACTGCGTTGTCATGGGACGCGACTTCATTTGGTAAGCTCCTCTCTCGTTGGAGAATCATGGATATCATAATAAGTTATGTGTAAATGATTTAATCTAATCAAAACTTATAATCCTGATGAATTATGTGGTCATCAAAGGCGGCTAGTATATTATACATTCTTTCAATGAAATTTAAATCGTTTTCGTTGTTTCATCAAATAAATATTTAATTGTTCGATTTTCTTCTATTGTTATGAAGTTTACTCAAGTTATGAGTAAATGATTTAATTTAAATCAAACAAATCCAACAAATCCTGTATGATGAATTAGGTGATCACCAAAGACGGTTAATACGTAACATATTTTTGCATAATGTTCAATTAAATTTAATTTTTTTGAACCACCTCTCCTTTAAAAAGAGGCTGTGGAAGCGAGTGTGTGATTGTCTTCTTGACATGAGCTAGAAATCAGACTTCTGCCCTCAGGCAATCAGGGGTCTTTACCCTCAGAAGCTACTGCGCCCCTCTTTCCGTTGTAACGCGGACACGACATCATCATCATCATCAAATTTAATTTTTGCAATGAAATTTAAATCTTTTCATTGTTTATTTAATTGCTCAATTTTCTCCCATAGTTGAAAGATGAACAGTCCTGCTAATAATATGTACAGTTTACATGACAAATCCGAAATTGAAATTACATTACCGTAATCTATCTTACAATACGCAAAAGACAGCGTATATTTGAAAGAAATTAACAAGAACATAAATATATAAAGATTGATACGGAGGGACTTGACTCCATTTGGAAGGTTTATTAGAAAGAGATCGATTGCAAGACTGTTAATGTAAAACGATTTTAATATCTTTCATATTTATATGTTTATTATCATATTAATGTATTTAATATGGGGAAAGCACAGTTGGTTGCCAAAGGTGGTTAGTATTTTATCATAAAAACATGAAATAACTTTGATGAGAGAAATGAGACTGCAATTAACGTATGATTCTATTTTAACCCTTTCTAAGGCCGTGGGAAATATACTTCCCACCAAATTCATCAAGTTTTATATGCAGTTATATCAAATGACATATATTTTCACCAATTTTTCAATAAAATAGAAATTTAAATATTTTAGATTTTTATCTCATTCAAATGCATCTTGATTTGTTATTTAATTATTAGTTAAAGAAATTAATCTAATCAATCAAATTATATTTATCTAATAAATTAAATGAATAACTTTTCTTAAATCTATCTCAATTCTGAAATTATTTCAATATCTTATTGTTAGAAAAAAATAGCCCTTTGAAGGGTTAAATATTATTAATACCTTAACTAACTTTATGAATCTGGATTCTTTTAAACTGTTCATAAACTATGCATTTTATTTGCTACTAAGAGCTAATTTCCTAAATTGTGTAAGATGATTTTCATTATTTCATAATATCGTGAACATCATTAAACATTGTAACGCTTAAAATAATATACAAAAACCGAGTTCTTAGTGGAGTATCAGTTAACTGACTATCCTGAGCTAACTGATTGTCCTGGGTTGATAATAAGAAAGAAATGCATGTAATATACAACATCTGCAAGTAGTAAGGTCTCGCGATTTCTTTATAGAAACTTTTAAAAATGCATTGAGGGTCGCGGTGGCATGGTGGTAAGGTATCGGCTTTGTAAGTGGAGGATTTGGGTTTCGTTACCCGATTCTTCCGAAGAACCGTCGTGTCTGGTGCACGCCAAATCCGTCAGGGCTAAACATCTTTCCGATGGTGTGATGTGGAGTTTTCAGACCAGGTTACCAGCTCAGGTGTCGTCCTCGTCATCCGACCGCGAAAATTATGACGTCCGTTTCAAAAAAGCCCTAGTATTTCTTTAAAACGAGAAGTTAATGTAACTAGAGTAAACTAAACTTAAAAGTGAGCGATTGAGCAAATGCAGTTTTACAGAATCTGGTTATGAAATAGGGACCACAGTTTGGGGGAAAATTTAGAGACAGAAGTTTGTGTTGGGGTATTTGAATTTGTATTATTATTTGAATTGAAAGAGCTACCAAACTCATTCAAATAAAAATAAATTTCATTTGAATTTCAGAACATTATTCTTAGAGTTTTTTTTTTTTTTTTTCTTGTTTCATATTTGCTTGTAGATCAATGTCGTCGATTTTTTTTTTCCCAGCGGTTTAGCGACATTTTTGTCAGCAGTTTTGAAAACTTATTATTATTATTTAAACTGCATTAGAAAAGATTTGTTAATTATTTCTTCAATTTGTTTAAAATAATTTTTGATTTAAGAATTCAACGAGACGTTGAAATCAACTCTCTTAACCTTTTGACTACACATTTATTTGAAACCACTATTGTATTTGAAGAGCATTTAAGTTTTTGAACATTTCAAGGCAGTAGCTTTTACGTAAGAATTCCTTTATTTCTTATTATTCAGGATATATACTGCTGCATGATACTGAGATGACTTAAACTAATTAGAATTAAAGAAAAAAAAAATGGAAGCATGAATTCAAACAAATACGGAACGTTCTGATACTTCAAATGCACCCAAAGGGCTAAAAGTGAATATTCTATTATCTCAATAGTTTAGAATTGTTTGGTGAAAACCTTTAATATTTGATAAATATAAAAAATAATATAATAATAAAATAAATATAAATATTTTCTTTTAAAAGTTGGAGAGGGGTGTTAAATCCTGAAAGGGCCCATAGATAATACGAATTTCATGACTCAAAAACTTGTATTTAAAAATATCCCCTTCAAAACTTGATGTGATCCTGTTTTTTTATTTCATTTACTGGTTTCATTACATTTATCAGTTTTGGTTTATTTATATTAACGCCTAAACATTTCCCAAGAACTATTTAAGAATTTAGCTTATTTTTAATCTTACCGCTTGTAATTTAAATATATTCAGCACTGATGTGAATTCGAGTTACTCATGTCTGATTTATTGCCCAGCATTCGTGTTCCTTTATTTTTCATGAAAATGCAGGACCACTTTCCAAGCAGCTTTTTTACTTTTCTAACAAAATAAGCTAATAGCAAAAAAAAAAAAAAAAAAAAAATCGCGCGTTTTGTCACACAATCAATCGAATACATCAAGAACAAAAACGGAAAAAAGAACGAACATACGCATTATAGCTCTTCCAACCTTTTCCACCAATCAGTGCCGTTTTCCTTAATTGAGCTTATCGACTAAACGAGCGGCCTTTAATTGAGCAGGGGTTGTGCCACCACTATCGCGTGACTGAGATTTGCGACCCTGCCTTTTCTTTTTGCTCATTCGTCAGAAAATAAAGCAACCTGCTACGGATAATTGTTGATGAACAGGGCTGATTTTTGATCGGGAGAGGTCAGTCAATCAATTGCCTTGCTAAAACAACACGCATGAAATGGGTTCAATCAATACGACTAGGGCTGCCGAATCAGAAGCAGAATACAATGCGAGACTTGTTTAACATAATGCGAAATTATTATTGTTTAACAAAACCACTGACTTTAGTTAAAATTGTATTAGTTTTTTAATAGTTTTGAATCAATATTAAAAATAAAAGCAACTGCAACGGAAGGCTAGAATATATTACATAACAAAAACTAGACGTTCCCTAAAAATTTATTTAAAAATTCTTTACACAAGCGAATACAAAAAGAAAGTTTTTACAAAAAGAGAGAAAGGCCCGGGTATTATCACACAACATAAATTTATTTAAAATTATTATAGTTTTTAACTAGAACAACCGCATTATGTTTGCAGAATAGACATTGACTCTTCGCGAAAGTTCAATTAAAATTGTAACAAGTTCTATTTTTATAAAACCAAAAAAAAAAAAAAAAAGGAAAGAAGGCCGGATTAGGATTTCTGAAAAATGTATTGACTTTTCTCAAAAGTTTATTTACAATCGAAGAAGTTTTTACTAAAATAAGTACCAAAAAAAAAAAAAATGGAAGATGCTATTAGGATTGCACGAAAACATTGATTTTTTCCAAAACTTCAATAAAAGTTTGCAATTTGCAAAGAAGGCTAGATTGTGATTGCAGAACAAAAACATTGATTTTTCACAAAGATTTATTTAAAGCAATAGTAGTTTCTACTACAATGAATACCAAATACCAATAAAGAACCGGACGACGGAAATATTGAATTTCACATAAACTATTTATAAAAAGTAGCATTTCGTTTTTTAAAACAGATATTAAAAAGAATGGTAGACTAGACACCAGTATATTATTTAATTTAATTTTTTTTCTTTTGTAAAATAGAAATTTTAAAAAAAAGTAAACCAAGCTACAATTTTTAGAAAAAAAAAAATGTATTGATTGTCGAATATAAAATCAAAGTTATTCTTGTATAAAATCGAAGCTATATCAAATTGTATTTAAAAAAAAATGATGGCCCAGAATGTAATGGCATAAAAAGTATTGACTTTACTCAAAGGTTAATTTGAAATTGTGTCAGTTTCTACTAAAAAAAATACCAAAACTAAGATAAGTTTAGACCATGATTCAACTACAAAAACATCGACTTTTTGCAAATTTGTTTTACACGTAGACTGTAGCTCTGAATTTCTTACAGTATAATTCATGTTGTCCTCGCCGGTCACCGGTGACTCCCAAGGGACTCACCTTATTAAAATTGTAGCAATTTTTTTTTTCTAACGTTAAAACCAAAATAAAAAGGCCAAACTGTGATTGCGCAACGAAATTGTTGGATTTTCGCAAATATTTATTTAAAATTGCAACAGACTTGACTAAAATGATTACTAGAAACACAGTATGATACGATTATAATATCATGAAAAAAGATATTTAAAAAAATTGACCTTTCGAAAAAGTTCAGAAAAAATTGTAACAGCTTTTACTGTGAAAATACCAAAACAAACGAATGGTTAAATTATAATTCCACAAAAAAAAAACAAAAAAAAAACACTAAATTTCGGAAACGTTCATTTAAAATCGTAGCTATTTGCATTAAAATGACTGGTGAGAAGAAAAAAAGTCCAGATTATGATTATATAATTTGAATTTGTTTAAAATTTGAGGTGTTCTTGCTAGAATGAATGCCAAGAAGAACGGTAAGCAAGACAATAATAGCACAACAAAAGCATTCACTTTTTACAAAAGTGCAAACAAAAGTTTGGCAATTTTCCGTAAATCAATCAAAATAATGTAATATCAAATGAAACTTAAATTTATTGATTCATAGATCGGTTTGCTTTAGTTATATTAACGTCCTATTTTAAGCAACATTTGGGCTATTTTGGGACGGACCTCGTAATTTTGAACCGCGGTCAGATGAAGAGGACGACACCTGAGCTGGCACCCCCCCCCTCTCCACACCACACCACACCAGCGGGAGGACGTTTGGTCAGAACGGATTTAACGTGCAACGGACCCCCTTACACGACGGTTTTTCGGTGGAATCGGGTCTCGAACCTGAAACCCTCCGGTTCCGAAGTCGAGACCTTACCACCAGGCCACCGCGGCCCTATTGATTCATAGAATTTTATGTGAAGGAACTAGAAATATATTTTTAACGATGAATTATTAGAAAAGCCATTCTGATATCCTACTGCTATATATCCATTCGGAATCTGCTTTAAGTCGAATTTTTTAAAATTATGTTAACTAATCTCATTAGTTCCACGGAATTAGGGTTAAGCTTAATTCTCAATCAAATCTCTTATGCCAAATTTTAAGCTCATGATTTCTTCGAGAAAGTTTTTCATATCAAATTGTGATAGACATTTAAGTCGTTTTATTACAATAATTTTATATCTGTTTCATTTGTTGTGTACTCGAGTTTGGAGAACTTCGAGATTCATAGCTTCACAAAGTCTTGCATCATATGTCTCTGTTTAATGTCAGATATTTAAGTAATCTATTTCAATTTCCGCTTTGTCTTTAGAGATAGTATAATTTCACTTTCTGATTATGCAAACAAGTTGTAAACATAATAAACATAATTTTTCATTCTCAGCAGTTGGCAATAACAGTAATAAATCTTTCGAAATTATATGTCGACATTTTAAGAAATATAAGCTTTCATATACGATAATATGAATTGGGTTGTAGAATGTTTATGAATATATTTGCTTGATTGTAAAATTCTAGAGATGTATTTGAATTTGAAATGATCTGTAAGCTATCCGATATTATTTATATTTATTGATATACCGAAAAAAAGAACGAACTTTATATATTGAAAAGCCTACAGATGACATCACAAAGTATGAAAAGTTAAAATTCAAGAAACATATATTCATTTATCCGGAGAAAATCTCTTATCCGGCATCGGCGATGTCCGTCGCTGGCAGAAAAGAGACATTCGATCATCTGTAACTAAAGCTATTGCATTACATTTAACAAACTTATGAAAAGCTAAATTTAACATAACATATGTTAAACTTAAATTGAATAATTTAACTAAATTTGTTTAATTATATTAACAAAATATATTTAATTTAACAATTTAGCTAAATTTTAAATAAACTTATGAAAACTAAATTTGGTTGAATTAAGCTTTTAAGTGGAATTTAATTTTGATAAAAGATGCAGATAGAAATACAATAATAAAGTGTCAAAAATTATTACAATTCAGAACAAAAAAAAGCCAAATTTTAAGCTTTTCTCATAAAGGCCAAGTTTGGCTTTAAACAGGTTCTGTGGCAACCCCGAGTGCAACGAGCGGCGTGCTACATACCAGCGTGAGTGGCAACTTGTTTGCAATTATGGCTGCTCTATAATTTTTTTTTTATGAATAATAAAAAACAAAAACAAAACAAGTGGGGAAAATAAACACGCTTGTCTTAATGGAATATGAGGAAATGAGCATTAGTTTGAAAAACGCAAATATAATTATTTAAAGCAATTAAAATGGTGAACTTCTAAAAGAGAGGCCTTATTTTTTTTAGAATTCAGACAATTATATCGAAGTTATGTTACTAGATAAACAAAAAATTTTTTTAAAATAATCGAACATTATAATTAAAATATTGATGTTCGATTTTTATAACTTTTAAACGATATTCCTTCATATTTTCTATTCTATGGCAAAAGTCTCAAGGAAAGAAAGCGAGAAATATTTGCATATTCAATAAGACTGACGATCCCAAATATAACATGTATCAGGTGATTTATGTGTAAATGTAATTTAAATATTTTGTGTAAAGGTCAAATCTGGACTTAGAAAGGTCATATAGCAAAAACGAGCAAAGTGCTACTTTCAAGCGTGCGTGTGAACCAATATTAGCAATCATATCCTCCCAATCGCCTTTTTGATGAATACTAAAAAATAAAAATAAAACAAGAAAAACAAATACACTGAAAAATGAAAATGAAACAAGAGAAACTAAAAAGAAATATGTTTATCTTAATGGAGCATAAAGAAATATGCATTAGCTTGCAAAATATTAATGCAATCTTTCAGGAATTCAAAGAATTTCAATTTTTATTAGCGTGATAGAAATGGAAGCAGCAAATTGAATCGCTTTGAATAATGCATTGTTACAACAACAAGAAGAAAAATAAGATTTATTTTATGAATTTATCTATAAAAAGTTATTAAGTGTCTTATATCTGGGAAGTTAATAACTGTCTTGAGTTAAATAAATATGCATGTTATTACTTTATCATGGCAAATGTAAAATTTATTAAAAACATTTTATTATTTTTGAAACAGTAACATGTCTCGTCGTTGAAATGCTAGAACTATAATTGAACTTCAGATCCGTTTTATTCTTTAAGAATATTCTTCGTTCATCCAATCTTGTTCAGTCAAATAAAGTCTGCATAAAAGCTTCGAGATATTTTCTCTCACAACTCATTCTTTTTTTATTTTGAAATATGCACTAGCTAAGTAATTTAATAAAGAAAGAAGAATATTTCTCGATTGGGAATAAGAGGTAATGAAGTTAAACAAAGAGCAAAAGTTTCTGTCCTTAATCTAATCCGTATTAAGAGGAAAAGGTAGAAAATGTCTGATGCAGTTTGAGTATAATAAGTATGTGCTAAAGAAATATACCAATGCAGTGTTGCTGTTACTGAAATTTTCAGATTGGTTCCGATTTTGGTTCATTTTGTTCAAAAATATATTAGAAATAATAATGTGGATAAAGAAATTAATTTTGTTGTTTTCTTGTATTATTTTTATACGATATAATGTAATAATGAAATTCTATTGAATTAGAACTGTGTTTCAGGGTTAAAAAGTTCAAAAATAACTGATGCAATCTGAACTTAACAAATGTATGTACGTGCTTGAGAAATCTAACATCACGGCTTTGCCTTTGGTAAAATTTTCGAATAATTCGATTTAGTGTATTTCGCTTCCAAATATTGTAAAAATAATAATGTAGATAAATTAATTTTACTGATTTCTCGCATTATTTCTGTGCGATTTGGTAGGATTGGGAAGTTCAATTAAAAAATATTTGTAGAATATGTTTACTTATAATTTCATTTCTTAAACATTTTTGCATTATTTTTCTTATTTTCATTATTACCTTTTAATAATGTTATTACACTTGGTATTCAATTCTATTATTATTTCATTGCTCCCTTATTATATCTTTATTGTTTCTCTTCAATGTTTGACTAACGCATTTTACCCTTGTCGCCTTTGGCGACCAACTAAATCGTCGGGAATGTTGCAGGCAATTAATTTTAATTAAATTTATTATGCATAACAAAATGAGAATATTTGTACCAAGAAATTATTTTTACTCATAAAATTGTCACAGACAAAGCCTTACTTTATTTTGTTCATAGATTTTACTCATGAAATTATAAAATTAAAACATATAACTTTCCGAATAATTGATCTTATAACAATTTCTGTACTGTAACATCTCTTTCCTATTCCTCATGTAAAATATGCAGATAATAAACAAAGTGCTTCTACTTAAACTTTAGGCCCTGAAAGAAAATCACGTGCTTAATTAGATGAAGTTGTAGAAGATTGTTTGAATTTTAATTGGATAATTCAATATAGTACAGAAAACGAATATTCTTAAAAATTGTCAAAATTCAGGACAAATGTGCGTCGGGATAAAATTGGTATCATTAAAATAAAATTTTAAAATTTTTTAAATTGGTTTGGCAATTTGTTTAGAACGGTAGTTGTAGTAGAAAAACTCCAAAATCTAACATTATTAAATTACGACTGTAATTAAAGTTTTTTAAAAATCACCCAAAGTGCACATTCGTGTCCTTCCAAGTATATTTGTACCAAAATTTTGTAGTATATTTGTACTAAATTCGGTACAAATATACTTAATATCACAACAGAAAGTAATTATACAAATATACAATACTCTGTACCAAATTTGGTACAAATGTACTTAAATTGACAACATATAGTCCGTAAATTGTTAACATTCACACATATCTCTCTTTATTATTTGGTGAGTTTTGAAATTGTTTTTATTATTTACTATACGAAGAAATGTATATCCATCTTGTGGAATGTTAAAAAAAGATTGTCGATCGTCATAGGAACAGGACATGTGTAGTATTACCTGTAGTAGATAATCAATATGAAAATTCACCTATATAAAAATTTTCTGAATCTATATAATAAAATATACATTGTATTTAGAGAGCGCTGATGCTGCTACAACTACAACACAAATTAACTTAACTTAGAAATCAATATTAAGTTTACAACCAAAGAATCAAAATGAAAGATAAAATGAATCCGGCCTGAAGACTTTCTCAAGGGTCACCCTCAGGCAAGGATTCAAACCAGGGATTTTTTCTGTGAGGGGTCTGACTTTCGTCCAACAAACTGACCCCTCGTGACCCGCAAATCCCAGGAAATTGAGGTTTTGGAGATAAAAGGTAATTATACAAAAACAAGTAAAATCATTTCAAAAATCAATCCAAATAAGAACAAAGCAAATCAATCCAAATAAGTAGTAAAATTATATTTGATATTAAATTCCCCAAGTGAAATTCACTACAATCATTGACTATTCAATAACCAGTAGGGAAAATATAGCATGCATAGGCGGATGCAAATGTTATTCGTATCATTATCCCGAAACTAACGTTTTCGACGATTCTACCTCCCCTAAGGGGTGAGATGTAAAAGATATTTTGGAATTCTACGTCTTTTTTTAAATTTAATTTTCGCTCCATTAGATTTTTTTTCTCTGATTTTCTCCACGAGTATGTGAGGTGTTGTGTCGTTTTTGACTGTACTACTTTATTTTACCTTAAAATTGTGTACTAATTGTTTACATGGTTAGTTCAAGCTAAGTTCAAGCTTCATGGTTACATGGCAACTGGGAAAACAAATTTTAGGAGTGTTCTGAAGATTACTTTATATGATATCATTGTTTCTGACCAAGATTATATGCCGTTTTTAATCTTAAATATTATAAATAGTTCAATGACAAATAAAAAAAAATGGTTTTAACATAAAAATTTATTATTGTATTATGAAAATTGAAGTACCAAATTTCAAGTACAGAAATATTCCATTTATTCATCATAATTTAATATTTAAGCCCCTTATACTGAATAAAAAATTCTCTAAAGTATGCAATTGTGAATAAACATCTTTTCCCTCAATATTATGAGTTATCAGCAGTCTTTATGTCTCCTGAGTCAGCGAATAATCATAGTTCACCTTATTATTAAATGTAAATATCTCCTCCTTTTTTCTCACCCTATTTTGGTTAAATGAGAGCATCCTGACGCATGCGCAAACACAGGGAGGGTTTTCGAATCCGAGAATGAACAATAGTCCGCATTATTTTTCTAGTGTTAGGAGTTTTTTCTATAACAGAAAAAGCTCGTGCAGAAACATGTTATAAGATATTCGCTAGTAAACTGGTCGTTCATAGATTTTGACGTATTATCCACATCAGTAATGGAGGAGGAGGGAGGGGGGTAACGTGCCATAATCACCGAAACAACAGTGATTCTGTTAAACCTAGCATCTATTGATATAATTCTAAATATTTGGATATTTAGTATTAGCCGTACTTCTCGATGTTGATTTTATTTTAACTGCTAATATTATTGGCGAACTGCTAGCATATTATCAACTTGACATGATTTTTTTTATTATAATAAATGCCTTAATAGCAATGCATTGAGGCAATGAAATAATTTTCAAATCTTAATAAATTGAATTGAAATAATTTCTGGAAAATTCTTTGATATCACTTTGTTATCCGGAAAACAAAGAGGTGGTGCAGTTTTTTTTAATTCATCCGCATTTAATGAATTTAACCAAAAAAGAGCGTTAATAGAAACAAAATAAAGGCTTTCAAGTTTTAAAAATTACAAATATAACCATTATAGGAATATTTAATAGCGTTGTTATATCGATATATATATATTTATTTTATCTTCTTTTGGTGAATTTCTGGATTACTCTTTGTTATTTTAATGCTGTTAAGTGGAAAAACAACGACGCCTCTGTCATTTAATTCACCGACTAGAATTCATCGAACTAATAAATGCTCCTGTAAACTACAAAAAAATCTTCTAGCTAAAAGCTTTTACAAGTATAGGGATTAATAGAATTTTAATATTCCTTCTATCCCAAATTAATTTAGTTTCTTTCGAATTCTGGAATATTATTTGATATTCAAAAAAATTTTATCCGGAGTTTTTCCTTTATAGATTATTTCGTTTTGCCCAATGTCAGAAGCTCAGCAAGATAAATTCCTTTTTATTGTATGACTTGTTTATGTGTCAGCAATTACTAATTCATTTTAAATAATGAAAATCTTGGAACGAATAGAATTATTTTAAAGTTTGATACTCCTTTTAAAGCCGTTATAAAACTTTTTGTCTATTCCCTAATAAATATTTCATTTCCCGCATACTTTCATATAAATTGTGGACCTTAAGCCCCATCCTAAAACGTTAGGAGTTTCAGATTTTTATTTTAAAAGTCCTGCATATAAGAGTTGTATGCTTCGTAATACGTTATAAAGAAAATAAAATATGCTTTTTTGAAGTTTATTCCCAATCTATTGTAACCAAAATTTCCCTTCAGAATTACATTTTTAATAACAAAATCAAATAGAAAATTTCATTTATCTACAGCATTGCATTTTAAATAACAAAATCAAATAGAAAATTTCATTTGTCTACAGAATTACATTTTAATAACAAAATCAAATAGAAAATTTTATTTATCTACAAAATTGCATTTTAAATAACAAAATCAAATACAAATTTTCATTTATCTACAGAATTACATTTTAATAACAAAATCAAATACAAAATTTCATTTATCTACAAAATTGTATTTTTAATATAAAAACCAAATACAAAATTTCATTTATCTACAGAATTACATTTTCAATAACAAAATCAAATACAAAATTTCGTTTGTCTCAGTTGTGACATTTTTGAGTCATCGCATTTACATGCTGATAAAATTAAAGACCGACAAACGGTCAGTATTTTAAAAGGGTTGGTTTAAAATTTGATACATAAGTTTCACACGGCAACGGCTAGAAAAAGGGCTCATGCCTCACAACCACAAATTTTTAGAAATTATAGTTCCATGGAAAAATGATTTTCTTTGAGCCCTTTTCGAATTTCAGCTGCAATGATTCACCGCAGTTCATTTTTTTTTTTTTTTTTTTTTTTTTTTACAAAGGGGATTTTTCCCATCCTTTTTTATTTCAATTGTTCTTTCAACAATAAAATGATTTCTTTGCTAGGGACAAGTTTCTTGCATTTAAGGACTTAATCAGTTTATCACCGTTAGAACTCGATAAATCTGATCAGCGTTTCTACAGTTGTAAAGGGATTTGTCTATCATCCGGCGTGGCTTGAGTAGGGATAACCTACATCCGCTTTAACGCTTGATGACTTCGGTGCAACCGCAAATCACTTAGATCATTACCACTGACATCTAAGTGACAAAAATTCCACATGACAATATTCCTTAATAGTGTGCAAAAAATGTATTTGTCAGCTAATCATCAGCGACGAAATTATCATTTAAACTCATTCAAATGATGAAGATTTAAAAACGAGCACTTATACATAAATTAAATAGAGTGGTCTTCCTGAAACTTTTTCGTTTAACTTTTTGATCATCAACACAAATGATCATTTCATCTCATTTTAAATGATGAAGATTTAAGGAACGGGCACTTACGTACCAATCAGATGGATTGGTCTTCCTGAAACTTTCTCGTTTAACTTTTTGA
>JAPMOR010048925.1:104522-115882 GCA_026543865.1 Argiope aurantia | reverse complement strand
ATATATATATGTTAATATGTTAAATAAACAGATTAACGAATTTTCCTTAATAACCGGTAACTTTTAATACTAACCGTTCTTCCCAAAAATATATGTATTAATTTAAGACACGATTTAAAATTCATTTTCAGTAAAATCAAAACTAATTTTTTTTAGTAAATAAATCAGTATTTCTTTTAAATGTAGTAAAATCTGTTTATACCAGCTTATGACATTGCTCCTCAATTTTGAATGTATAATGAACATTTTGAAATTAAAAGGTTCTAAAAATTTATCACGCATATAAAAAAAAAGCATTGCGTAATTACTTGTCATCAACTGTCAAAAATAATTTATCTTAATCTGTGGGGGATAGGGGTTATATTGGGTATGGTACTTCCTTTCCAAATTATTTCATAGCAAACTTTTTTTTTTGATAAGCCGCCAAAAGGAACGCTGCTGTCGCGTTTCAAAATCAGAACTGCTTCGATATAGCCAGAATACATTAGAGATTTTGAATATATGCCAAAATAGGCATGATGGAAATTTGTATGCAAAATTGTTAAATTTAAAGCAAACTCAATAAAGGTGTGCGAATCATGCGAATAATTTAAAAGTTATATAATGCATAAATAAATATAAGGTAATGTTACTTAAAAGAAGTTCTATTTCAATAAATTTCACCATTACTGCTTTGAAATAGTAATGCTGTAATATTGATAACAAATTTTGTGAATGAAATTGTCAAACAAGAATTGAGGAAATATCACCTAAGGATTACTGAAATATTGAATGTAATTTACTACCTATTAATCAGTAACATTCAGTAATAAAATTATTATTCTGCAAACTCCTGTATGAAACTAAAAATAATTATGTCAATTTTATTTAATCTTCCCTAAGACTTGAATGAATTAATATATACTACACTAAAACTTCTGTAATGCATTTTCCTTCAAAATAATATCACATATTGAAAGATTTAGTTTGGAATATCGGTTCCTAAAACCTAATAACTAATAACATATGATTAAAAGTATTTATCTTTTTTAATTTCTCAAAAATGGCTGAATATCTGCCTTTGAACTTCTACCAATTAAAGATATATTTGAATTCATAGTTTATCGGAAAGTTCACATATTCTGAAAGTGCCTTTTAATAATTTGGTTGCAAATTCTACATTTTGTAAGCAAAAGCGTTTGCATCGGAAATTCAATTTTTTTAAAGAGCATTTTCATATATTCCTGCATATATCCGTTATTTTTACAAAACTGCTCGTAAATATATCCTTTAGCATTTAAGGTTTCAAATCGTTTTCTGCTTTCCGTGTAACGGAGAAAGCGAAAATCAGTTTCACTTCATAAATTTCGATTTTTTTTAAAAATATGCCTCGTGAGGGAATATAACGGAAATTTGTGAGTTCAAGTACATTTTTTTAAGATGGAATTTCAAAAACATTTCATTCTAGTCTCATATCTCATGGCGTTAATCTCAAGTTTTGTTTCATTTATCAGTTCATTATAGTTGTTAAAATATAAGTTTTAAATGCATTTCTGAATTATTTTTGTGTATTAAAATATTTAGAATTTTAGATAATATTATAATTAAATATATATTTTATATTTAAAATTCCTATTTTAAATAATTATAAAAGAAGAATGATAGTTAAAGAATTTGTATTGCTTTAATCATGCTTTAGTAAAATTAACTTTTTTTTTAATCGCATAACTTTTGAAAAAAAATCCAATTGCAGGAAATTATGTAATATTAGTAAATAATTAAATGCATATTCTATTATTTTGAATTTGATTTTTTTTTTGTTCTTTTTAGAGAATTGAGTTAATCAACTTCCATGCTTTACTTTTGTTAATTGTTATATTAATTTCATTATCATGATTTGACATTTGGTTTTGGGCTTATATCACTGAAACAAGAATCTATACCTGTCACTATTTTTCTTGCTACGGTTTTATACAATGCATTATGAAATACCTATGATGTTATAACGATAATTTCAACATTTAATTAAAAAGGAATAAATTAAAACTAAAAAATGGCATAATAATAAAAGCACCACAATAACGAAACGTGTTTTAAAGTTAATACATTTTTAATATAATTTATAAGCAAATGAAGCTATTTTTCGTCAGAGGATCTTGATATAAGAGACAAGAACTTGCTTACGTTCAGAATTAAATTGGAAAGTGAGAAATATAGTTGCAAAATTTCAAGAAACTCTTGAAATATTTCTGTGGAAAAATAAAGGAAATAGTAATTTTACAGTTTGTTTCGTATTTTTTCGTAAAATAACACTTTAAAAAAAATTGAAAAAAATCATAATTTCATCATTGGAATATCTAAAAGTTTTGCTTAGTTTTAGAATAAAAATTATTTTAAAATGAAAAGTTATGTATGGAATTGAAACGTATTCAACAGGGTGTGGTACTAAAAAAAACCCGGACAAACTATTTTTAATGAAGCTTGATTAAAAACAAATAAATTTACAAAATATAACAAATAATAATAAGAGTAGACTTTTAATAATAACAAATTTCATTTGCTTCAAAGTGTCCGCACTTTGTAGTGATGAAGTGGCACAGACGCTTATTGAAATTTTCAGCAATGGGCCGAAGTCTACTACCTGTAATCTTTCCCATTTCTGCCGAAGAAATTGCTTTAGAGAGTTGAAACTTTTTTTGTGGTTTAGTGCAAGCGCTACATTCCAAAATGGATTATACTCTATAATCTATGGAATGGAGATTCAACGAATATTGTACCCACATTCCAGCTGATATCACTTCCGGAAAATGCGCCCCCCACCACTCTTGTGTGTTTTTGGCGTTGTGAGCTGGTGTGGAATCTTATTGAAACTTCCACTTTACATTTCCGAAGTGCGCTTTGGCCCACGGAAAAACAACAGCTTCTAGAATGCCCCATTGGTATACTTTTTGATTTATTTTTACGCCCTTATCCACAAAAATCAAAGATGTTTTGCCGTGAGCGAATTCTACCCTAGAATGTAACCGACTTTGGATTTTTGCGATGTCCAATAATTGCAGACGTGCTTGGTGTGTCTACAGACTAGATCCTGTAGTTCTAGGAGTTATTAGCTGTTGGACTGTAAAGTACTTCTCATTAGTTAAAAAGAATCTCTCCCAGCACTGACTTATGGCTCGTTTCAAAAGTTTTCGGCGTCTTTGGAGTCACACAAGTTTGTTTTCTTCAGTGAGAAGATGAAATTTTTGGGACTTGTAAGGCTTCAGTCAAAACTTTGCTTTTTTTTTTTGTTTTCTTTCATTCCTTGCACGGATTGATTTCTTATTTCCAATTTACGAGCGATCTTCCTCATGGAAACCATCGAATTTCATTGAACTCGATTTTTGATAACCTTACGGCTATTGGAAGTATTCACCATACGTTTTTGTTCTATTCTTGGAATTTGACCATCATTGCCAGTCTCTGAAACGATAGATTGCATCCGACACTGTTTGCCGAGGTACATTACGCGTACGAACGCCTTCATATTGGCGTTTTTCTTGCTTAAAGAACTCTTAAATAGCGTATAGTTTTCTTGGAATTGTAAAAAAGCCACAAAACAATACGTAACTAAAAGATACATTATAAAATATGTTATAATTGAAGCGTAGACAAACAGAAATGAACAAAAATTAAATATAAATTAATTACCTTCTATTCTATTCTTTAACTTTGTTCGAGTTTTTTTGCCGCGCCCTGTATTATTCTGTGAATAAATGCTTACAAGCCATGTTTATAATTGTACATTCATGCTAAATGCATGCTAAGTTTCTAACATTTGAGTTTGCAAATGCTCTTACAATTAGTAATATAATATAAAACTTGATATTCTCATTTAATATGATATCCAGTCTGCGCACTCTGTTATAATACTGTATTTTATGTATAGTTATTCACTTATTATTGATTAGCAAATTGAACCTCCTGCAGTTAACATTTTTCAGCAAGATTATTTTTAGTTCTACAAATTAATTTATTTGTATATAAGAAATGTTTAAATTTTAAAAATTCGCTACATTCATGATATACGGAAAATATCTGTAACGTGTGTCTGCTTACATTGAGTAATTACTTCTTATTTTAATCTAAGGATACAATTGTATATTATTTTGAAAAATAATTACATAATTATTAATTTTTTGCAGATAATAATAGCTCTAAATTCTCAGTTTTGAAGCATAATGATCAGCGTTTAATAAATACTAATTGCAGTTTTATAATGATAAGTCGTTATGTGTCACTATATTTATATGTCAAATGTCAGAATTACAATTAGTATTTAACTATCAACCCTTCCCTCTGAGGTTAAGACAAATGGTAAAATAATCGATATCTATACTTTTCTTCATAACACATTTACATCAAAATACATAAAATGTAACGTCATGAAATTTTTTCTAACAAACCTAAGTTGTGTAATTAAGCTTGGAATATCGTATCGATTCTTAAATTTGCATTTTTGAGAACATAAATGTCTTCCCTTTTACCTTGACAAATGATTACTCCAAATGGAGCTCACTGCACTTTTCAGAAGCGATTAACATTAAATGAAATTTCTGAAGCATTCATTTAAACTTCAAATACTTATTAAACGGGGTTTTAATTGAAAACAAGAATAATTGAATGACAAATTATTTTCAGTTGGAAAATAAAGTAGTTATCAGATGTTGTTATTATTAAGTTGTAATACAAAAGGTGGAATTTATAAGTAAGTTAGTTAAGTTGTTATGCAAAATGGAGAATTTATACGTATGTTAAGAAATGCTCTGAAAAATATGCAGAAACAAATTTTTTTTTATTAAACTAATGTGAATAAATAGAACAAATCATTAGCAAATTTATCGAGTATTTTCACTCTAAAATAATAAAATTTAATTCTATGAGTTTGATTAGTGTTTTATTTAAAAAAAAAAGGATATGGTACTCCACCGAACAATCAAGTTATGTTTCCAGATACTTTACATATAAATAAAATATTGTTTGTAGATACAATATAAGGATAAATTGCTTTTATATATCACACTTCTGCTAGGAAGATTTAAAGGGAATGTTCTTTGACCTAGATTCCTGTCCTCTCCATCAAGCAACGTTTCAAAAAGGGCAGAATATTTTTTAAATATTTTAAAAATGGGCATCGCTTAACTATAAATAAATTCTAATGCCAAAAAATTAAACAAAATGGAATAAACATTTTGTGAAAAAGTTTGGTTTATTACTAATAAAATATTAAAGAAAACGTTAAGTTTTCTGCCATTTCCTAAACTTTCGTTTCACTAATTAGCTTTAATTAATTCTAAAGCATTTCAGTAAGTGAATTAACATAAAGCAATTTATCAATGACAAGAAAGAAATAAAGAACAGAAAATAACGAAGTTTTAAACTGTTTGCAATCCAGTTATTTCAAAACATTAAAATGCAATTAATTTGACAATTAGCTGAGTGGTTGGAAATTCACATTTCGTCAGACTGAAATTCTGTATTTAAAAAAATATATTTATATATAATTGTTTTTTTGATTCAGTAATTATACAATTTGAAGAGAACCATGCTTGAATGTAAATAAATAAGTAATATATTTTTTATTTGTTTATTCTCTTTGTATCTCTCATCAGATTACTTTCTTATTTTAAGTTTATTTTTTAGTAAATATTTTTAGTTTTAACTTGATTTTTCGAAAATGAGTTAGCTACAATTTTTGTTAAAATCATATTTATTTTTGTGGGTTTATCTTTTTTAAGGAGAAAGATAAGATATTTTAAATGCGAATACTGTTTTCCCAATTCATTTCAATTCTAAAACTTTCTCTTGTAACGGCAGGAAGCAAATAAATTCATTTATAAATATTTCGTATAATGTAGTAAGTAACGGAATAATTGATTGTGGCATACCTAGAAATAATACCTAAATCTCCCTTGAATTTCATTTTGAGATTTACTATCAATAATTGTCACAAATATATTATTGTGTTGTTACCCTTATTAAGAAGTTATCAGTGCATATTGTTTTAAGGATAAAGGATTACGGAGGGTTAATTATTTTACAGGAATAAATATTGGATTTATAAAACATGTTATTCTTCCTTTTAAATATAATTCTCCATTTATAACCATTTGGTATTACTATTTTAAACCATATAATTTCTTTCTTTTTTTTAAAAAAAATTGTCCTTTGTGGTTATTTTTTTAAATATGCGACAATTTATCACGGTGGATATTATGGTACTGCTACTATCCAGATGATAGATAAAGAACTGCTATTTAGATTTAAATTTAAAAACAATAATAAATATGCCTATTAATTAAGGTGCAGTTATTTTTCCTCTTATTCGCTTCAAATATTTCCTTAGCATTTTTTTCCTAAAAAAATTTTTTTTATCAAAAAATTGCAAATATTTGATAGCAAAAGAAAGTTTAGGTGTAGAAATGAAAGAAAAAGCTATATTTTATAATAAATATACATATTCGTTTATTTCAGTTGAAACTTTCCATCTTAAATAAAAAAACTAATTATTTTTTTCAAATTGCCTTTTATGTCAGAACTTTTAACACATTCAATATATTTTTAAACTTTTTGAAAGCAAGGAGTGACCTCTAAAAAATCATTTTATTTTTAATAAATAATATAGTATTGTTACTAAAATCTGACCTAGAATTCCAACAAGCTGTTTAACTGTAAACTATACATTGTACCACAAGAAAACACGAATGCAGAAGTAGAAAAATGTAACCAAAGCGTACAGAAATATAAAGCAGTAGTCAATAAATGAAGATTAGATTGTTAAATAGTTCATCTCAAATATCTAGAGAGTTTGATTTGCGATTAACACTTTAAAGAAAAAAAAAATCCCTAATTTCTGAGTACATCCGCTTATATAGGGTATAGAATTTTAAATAAGGATTCCGGATATCTGATAACAGATATATCGTTAAAATACTTGATTTCTGTAAGATCATTATTTTACCACGCAATTGCCAAATGCTAACCAAGATTGTCAAATTCGGGAATCCTTTAAAAATATCTTTAAATCTCTCTTCCGGACTATAAGACTGATTGAGCAAGGAAAAATATTACAGATTTGTAAAAGTATTATAATTCGAACATAATCAAAAATATATAAATGTATGCTGTAAAAAACACATCATCTTCGTTAAATACTTTTCCTTTTTTACTTTTTGCACAATCATGGTTTTTCTTTCACAACAAAGAGCATTTTATCTTAAATTGATTTATTCTTTTACTTTTCTATGAACATTACAGTTATATATTTCTTTTAAGTGCATTAGACAATTATTGGCTAATTGTTCTCAACTTTTAAAAAATAGTTCATCAATGAATGAATTTCAAACTAAACATTTTCATTTATTTCTATTGCAAAAAGTTGGACTTATTTTTCGCTCAGTTCTTATTTCAGTAAGATTTTAAAATTTTATGCACTTGTTTACTCTGGATGATATCACAATATGTTAGTATTTTCAGTTATCTTGTACTTTAATCAGTTTTTTTCTATTTCATTCAAATAGGGCAACTTTCTATAAATTTGGTAAAAATATTTCAGGATACCATAGTACTTACTTATAATTAAAAGCTGTAGTATTTATAAATTTATCTTAACCGTGCTATTTATTTAAACCGTAGAATTTATAAATTTATCTAAACCGTACTATTTATTTTAACTGTAGAATTTATAAATTTATCTAAATTTTATTATTGATTTAAACCGTTGTATTTATAAATCATTTAAACTTTTAGGAAAATAATTTTGACGAATTCTAATTTAAAATTCTAATAAAGGTATAATATTAAAAAGAATTTTCATTAGATTCATTATTTCATGTTTCATTACTTAAAATAAATTATATATTCAAGTAAGTAATATGATATCGCAAATGCATTTAAAATGTTTTTAAATTTCTTATCCAACATCCACATATCAATTAATTCATTTACAGTAAAAAAAAAAGTAATTCAAAAGTTCTGATAAAGTAATTGTTTATTCCGTGTTAGGAATCAGAATATTTTATCTGATAAACATTTTAAATGTAGTAAATTCTGAAATGAAATAATAGTATTTTATATGCCCAGTTTTAATTAAAATTCTGTATCATAGAAACTATAATATATTATACAAAAGTAAGTGCAACAAATCATTTAAAAGTATGTTTTTTATCGCATTCTGAGAGGATAAGATTATAGCATATTTGAAGCAAATAGGTAGATATAAATATTAGAAACATAAATGGAAGCAATACTTAAAATTCTTTAACATAGAACTCGTGCATATTTTCACACATTTTATCTTTATGCATATTATTATTCCAAATAATTTTTCAAAGTTGAAAATCTTTGTAAACGGTTTCATCTCAATATCATTTCTTATATGCTTGTAAATTCTGTAAATATTTATCTTTGCTTTTTTTTTCTACTATAAATATTTTGGTATTTAAATAAAATTCCTATAACATGCCCACCAACTCGCTCAGTGACCAAAATGGTTTCGCATACGTGTATATGAGACTGCGTTCTATTCTGTAACCAAAATACCATAATAACCAGATGTTGCAATCGATGGATATATGCATGAAGTATCACTACTTTTAAGTTTTCTGAATATAATCTCCTTTTCTTTCACATATGCAGGACCAATAAGCTGCATTCGATAGCAGGGTAAAAATGTAAAGAAATAGGACATAAAATAATATGAATATTCAAACTAATTTAAATTCATAAGTTTTGTTGCATATTATAGCAATAACCCTTGTTGGTTACTTGTATGAGTCATTTTGTCATTTGATCTCAGAAGGGAAGCAGAACAGTCGCTCCAAGATTAGATTTGAAGGGACTATTTAAAAATTTTATTAGTAGAACAAACTTTTTAATACATACTATATTACACTACACTATTATTATATTATTATTAAACTATTATTAGATTATACTATCACTCTGAGAACAGTAATTGCTGTTTGTGCGAGCAATTGCTACAATGTAAACATCACTGATGATAATTCAACTGGAAATGATACGGATTACAGATAGAAAGAGAATATATTTCCATATATAAATATTCTGCTCAACTATTACATTTGCATTCATACCAGCTGCAGTTATTGGAAAGAAATTTAAATATTTTACCTTTTAAATAGCTGTATGTTTAAAACCCAAGTGAAGTGATCAACTCAAAGTAAGGACGCAATATTTTTTCTGATGAAAGAAAGCCTTTTCGTAACTTAATTAACTCAAACCCAAACAAATTATTTATCAAACTATTGCGGAAGTAAATGAAAGCTTTGGGATTAATATCTTTTACATCTATGAGTTTCTTATAACTAAATAACATTCAGTTACATAAATAAATAATAAATATATCCTCTCTATAACAATATGTTATTTAACTGATAATAGAGATAAAAATTCTGTTTGTAAGTATTAATTAAATTCCTTTTTTCTCTGATCCTTTCATAACTCAGCTCTCAGACTTTGCATTGGCGCCTTTCGTACTTCTCCGGTCGAAAGCCTGTACGTCGAATGTTGTGAGCCCTCTCTCGATCAGAGACGAAAAATGCTAACTCTCCATTACTATTTTAAACTTTTATGCCTTACATCGCATTCGTTTTTTAATTACAAGCAAAAACAATTCATATGTCGCTTATAAAATGCCAAACCATCCGTCATTCCCTCAATCTTTAACAGAGCAACAAACATTTTAAACAGTTTAAACATAGACAATATCCTTGTTGTACCAAACGTAAAATATTCACTCACTCCGTGGAAATCACATTGACTAAAATACTTAAATCCATTTACAACATTTGATAAAACTAATACGGCCCCTGAGATTTACCTCCAACTTTTTGCTCATCATCGTGAATGATATAAAAATTTCATTCCAATATTTACAGACAGTTCGAAAGGTTCTTCATGTACTTCATTTGCTTGTGTTTTTATCAATGATACCATCTCGTTTCAACTTCACCCTTCATATTCTATTTTTATTGCAGAAATCACTGCCATCCTTCATGCATTATCTCACATTTCAAATAGTCCACCTGTTAACTATATCGTTTATTCAGACTCAAAATGTGTCTTGTAATCGTTGACATCACTCCACCGTTTCTCTCATCCATTGACTTTTAACATACTTGAACTACATGATAATCTCACTGGCAAGGGGTTCAAAGTTCTTTTCTGATGGGTTCCTTCGCATGTTGGTATACCGGGAAATGAATTAGCAGACAATCTAGCGAAATCTGCTACCAGTATATTGAAATCTCCTATTCCATTAAAAGATATAAAAAACCACGTTAAATCCAGTTTGCATTTAAAATGGCAAACCCAGTGGGATCTTACAGAGGCAAATAAACTAAAAACAATAAAGCATCTAATCGATTGTTGGCCTTATGTGCGTAGCATTAACATTAAGCATTAACATACCTGTAAAATAATCAAATTATTTTAAAATAAGCACTTAATGTTCCCATTTACATTTCCCCATTATTTATACATCTCCCTTACATTATAATTTATTCTTTCACCGACTAATTTAATTATGTTGATAATATTTTCTAATCTTCTGGTTGTTGTGTTGTTAAAAATTAATTAAGTTCAAAACTTTTTCAGCGAAAATCAATAGCAACATAATTCAATTCATAAATTATGAGCATGAAAAAATAACAAAGATGAGAATAAGTAATATGATTTCTGAAAGAATATTCCTGTGATTCGGAATTATAAAGAAACAAATAATTTATAAGAAACAATAACAAGATTTTTCTGATCAGATATGTAAATAATAAATTGAATTTTATTTATTATTTATATTGAGTCTTATTATTATTTATTATTGAGTTTCAAGAAGAAAACATTTGTAATATTTCTTAACGCTTTTTTGGAATATTTTTTAAATACAAAGCGATGAAATTAGTTTATTTAGAGGATAGAAATTAAATAGTTGGAATAAACTTGCTTTTGACTGTGGTTTGGATAATTTTACTATTAGACGGATTAGAGCATTCCATGTCCTGAAACTGAATTCATTCATCTAATTTGGACATTGGAGACTCAAATTCATACAAAAAATTAGTACTACTTTCTCGCATAAGTAATATTTAAGCAGAAATTACTGCAATCTTTAAACATTTGACATCGAGATGTTAATGACCTTTAAACCTTCTTAAGACCGGGAAAGATAATGTTTAGACGCATGAAGTGGTGATTGTCTTTATTTCAACACGTATGACTTATTCGTACTATTTATTACAATTAGAGTGAAAAATATAATTTTTTTTGAAAATAAATTTTTGATTGAAAACCTATCGAAGCAATAACATTTATATTATTAATATATA
>JAPMOR010048925.1:0-104422 GCA_026543865.1 Argiope aurantia | reverse complement strand
ATATATATATATATATATATATATATTACGACAATGTAAAAGCAATTTTCCTTGCTCGGATATCATATAAAAACTATCGAAAGAAACCGTTATTATAACAAATTGCTTTAATGCTATACTTCAAAACTGAAATTAGAGAAATTTTACTGGCATCATGCACTTCGATCATTTTCAGATAAGTTTTGAAAGTGGCATCGTTTTATAACTGTATACTAACAATCATAGAAAAAAATATTTTTCAAAATTCAATTCTTAAAAGAGATTAATTTTCAAAATATTTTGTAGATTCAAATTTAAAACATTATGCAAATAATTTGGCCACACTATATTCACAGTAACGTGAATGATTAAAATATCCATCTTGATATAAGTATTCGAAACCTATACAGTAAGCCCAAGACACATCAATTTCGGAATAGCTTTTATCCCTAAGATCCTCAGTAAAAGGATATCAATTTCTTCTATCAGCTAAAGCTGCATACTGAGAGGTAAGTCTTTTCAAATTGTTGAGCGCGTCTTTTGCAAGGTAATAGATGTCTGACGAATGGGCTTTCTTATGCCTTCTTTTCATTCATCCATCCTGGATGTCTGCGCCCTGCCACAACTGTCTCCTATGCTTCATTTGCATACTGTATTTGTCAAATATTTTAACTACACCCAAACTTGTAATATTGGAGGTGCACTTAATAGGTATAGTGTATTAGCGATTATGATAATCGTTTCACTAGACAGTTTAATATACGATGAAACGTAGGTAGTTTTAAGGAAAATTTGTTTTCTATAATAGAGTGAGTTTGATATTAGAATGCATAAATTGATGCAAGTGGTTGAGTAAAAGCGCTCAGTTCAAATCCAGACCTTTCATTTTTTTAATATTATTTTTTCTGAAACGTGACAATAATTTGTACCATACCATTCTGCTATGAAAACTTCTTTCTGCATCATTTTCAACTTCTTATTCATTTTTTCAATGTTAAATTTTAATCATTCTTTAAGTACTACATTATGCCTCTGCAGTATGAATTTCAAGTCTTTCGATTTACTTTTTATAATATTACAACAGAATATGAAAATTTGTTTGAAATTTTCACTTTAATGTACAAACAGTTTTTTTCAGATGAGTAACATACCAGATGTCTAACATATACGCCAAATAGAAAAATCTATATAACATTCTTTATTATACCTCATGTGTAGGAGAAATACATTGAATATTATTTATTTCTGTTCTTCAATGATTCACTATTTCTAAAACTAATTATTTTAAGGGTTTAGAAAAGTTCTTTGATTTTTTTTATTTTATTAATTAAAATCCATATAATAGCAAAAATTCCTTTTTTAAGAAGGTCAAAAACTCACATTTTTAAAAACATTGTATTTTATTATTCTAAGACTCTTAACATCATCATTGAATAGCTAAATTTTTAGAAACAAAATTCTAATCAATCGTCCATTCATTATTTGCTAACAGCCTTTTCCAATTAAATAATAGTGCCTTACAATATCAGATAATAATTCAATGTATGAGCACATAAACACAAAAATAAAATTTTCGAAAAAAAAAAGTTCCATTGAAAGTACTTGGATAATGAATGGGTTTTCAATTATTTTATTTATATTTACATTCTATTTATTTTATAGAATTTTACGAACTTCCTTTATTTTATAGAATTTGTTTTATTATAAAAGTTATATAGAAAACTTCATCTTTTCGCTAAGAGAAAAAATATCAAATCTTCATCAAAATATCTAATATTCAAAAAAAAAAAGATTCTGTTATTATTTCAAGAAATTCAAGAAAATTTCCTAGATCTTTTACTGTGATTACTATCAGAACTTTTTTTCCCGAAAGGTTGAGATAAGTGAATATATTATGCAATCCTCAATCTAAATTTAGGTACTAATATTCTCCTGTGTCAGGAGGTGATTGATTGTTTTCTAGCAACCTGAGAAAACACCGCCTATTTGAAGCACTTTATATTTGCTCTTTTCGCCTTCGTAACTTTGGGTAGACGACTTCGGTAAAAATATACAAAGTAGTCAACAAACTAAATGGTATGTTGAACAGGTCAAGTAACTCAGAGAACTCTGTCAATACCCGGGATTCTATTTACCCAAAACCGAGAAACCAATACTCCTTATCACAGAAGTGATGGAAATATTAGAATGTTGGATTGACTTTCCTGACCTTGAGATGCCTCATGTTTCGAAATCAAGAACGGATGCTGTTTATGCGCAGTTGATTGCGGTAGCTAGATGTGAGTATTTCACATATTAAGGTTGATAAATTATTCCTTTGGGCGAAGCAAGTATACTCAAATAACATGAAATATTTCTTCACAAAAAATACATCTATTGTAAATTATTTATATTTGTGGTATAATTACATTTTATTTTTGTATGATACATTATTTATATTTATGGCATATTTACATTTTAAGAAACATCCGAATATAAAGGAAAAGAAATGTAAAAAGACAGATTTACAAACACGCAAAAAAATGGTCGTAACAGAAATAAATCATAAATTAATAAAAACAGGGAAAAGAATGAATAAGTACTAAATCAGGACGAATCATTAATTGCTTTAAATCAGTCACTAATCAATATCTGTCAGCAATATCAACACAAATCAATTTAAAAAAGATAATAAAATAGACAATGAAACAAATTCGATCAAAAATCAAATCATCGACCCTAAATATAGCCTTACTATCAAAAATATGCCATCTTCACCTTTCATCACTGATGTATAAGCTTTATATAAAATGTTGCGCGGAAGAACAATTTTGGCGCATTTTTAAAATGGATCTTTCACAGCCGAGTTCAGCATGTTTCAGTTGATACCATCAATGGACAATCGAATGGATCCTTTATATTAAATAAAGCAACTGGGGAATCATAGTCAAACACGGAATTTAAACATCCCTATAACGAAAAACCTGCCGGTATCAAGTCAGGTTATTGTGAATATCAATTAAATTTGCAATCGCGAATTATCACTCGGTTTTCACTGAAAGTATCTGAAAGAAGCACCTTGACTTCACTTGCATGGTGCTTCGAGAGGCAGATGATGGCAGGTAATTCAATTGAATTCTCTCATGCATTCTATATATGATGCGGCCAAGCAAAAACGTAATATACCATACTGCAATGACTGTACAGTATTTCCAAATGGGCATAAGATAACGGTCCCGGGAAAAAAAGCCAAAATGAAAGACACGATAGGTACGCATAAAAACAGTTATGTGAAGAGAATAGAATGACTTAATCGGGTACTTATGAGGGTGTGATGTCTCTTAGATACGACGGTTTTGCTTGTTGGCGAATCATGCAGTGCTAAGTGGGCTTCCTGCGCCATTTGAAGCTCAGTAACCATCGTGTGCCATGTTCCATTTGCGCCCATGAATGAATGACTGTTTTGTTCCTTCAGCCTTTTTTTGTGCGAAACTTTCATAATGCAATAGATTTGGATTTATAGAAAAATTAATGGTCAAATAATTATAAAATTTCTAGAATGAATTATAATTATATGAGAAATTTCAGAATCTTTTGAGAGTATATAAACATGAGGGAAAGTTGAAATAATATTCAACGAAAAATTGATCTTGAAATCATTCTAATTCGTCCGAAGCGTTAACATATAGATGCACATTAAAATTAGTAAAGAATGCATTTCGAAGTGCATGAATTTACTCTAGATTCTTTGAACGATCAACAGAATATGAACCATTTTTCTAAAGCATAAGTTTAGAATTTCCAAATAAAATAGATAATTCAATTTGATTGGAAATTGTTAGAATTTATTTAAACCAAATAATTTCATTTAGACACGGAAATATGAAGAATAAATGTATCAGTTTTAATTCATCACTGCTATTAAGATTTAAAATTTAACTCTAGCATTCTTAATGACTTTATAGAATGTTTTAAATTTACATCTAAAAGAAAGTAAGGTTTCTCTTTCCTGCTTTATGAATCAGAAATATAAAGTGAGATGAAATGGAATTCACATAAAATAAAACAAAATTCCGTAATCACACAATTAATTAAAAATATATTTTGCATCAAATATGAGTAAAACAGGGTTAACATCTATATATAAGAAACTAACAGTTAAAAAAATAATGCAAAACCTCAATAAAGAGTAAAATTGATATATTAGTATCAAAACCAAAAAAAATAGGTGTCTGCTCTTATTTAGATCTCAAAATAACTTTAAGATTTAAAAAAAATACAAATTAAAGCACTTTCAAATACTTTTGTTATTTCTGCGAAAGGAATGATTTTAATCTTTCATGTAAAATGATGTATCTGTCACACTCACTGATTACAATTTTTTTATATATATAACAACTAGCCGCCTTTGGCGACCAGCCGGTTCGCCAATATTACCGCTCGCTACAATTTTCAATTAAATATTTTAAGTAACTGGTCTCTTAATAGATTCTCAAACAAAACAATTTTAATCTTCAAATTTTGATAGTCATACCAAACTTATACTGTTGTTTAGATCGTTTCGTTCAATTTACTCTATATATTTTGCTAATTTGTTGTCATTTCCGGTAAAACGTCAACTTTAATTTAAAGTGAAAATGATGAAATTGCAATTAATATAAAGATATTTTTTAATAAAACCAAGCGTTTTATTTTATTTATCATCTTTATTGTTATTTATTTATTATTATTATTACTGAATATGAGTATTGCAAACAGAATCGCTCGGTATATAAGTCTTATGTGAACTACAAAATATTTTTCATAATTTATGTAATATCTCAAAGAATAATTCAACAAAAATTTCTCAGATTTAGCATAAAATTCAGTTTTTAGTTTTGCTTTCAAAAGGATTGAAATGAAATCCATAATAATATTTTGTTCCAGCCTATAAATATATTTCAAAAATTATGAAATCTAAATTTAATGCAGTAAGGTATCTTATTCTGAGAAATATTCTGGACACACCAAATTTTAAATAAATGAATGAATGTTTCTATTTTCCACGATCAACTAAGACTTATTTATGAAGTTTCGAATGTTAAAAATCTAGAAAAACTCAACATTTTCATAATCTTAGGCCAATTATTCTTAGAAACCTTCGCGCTGATTGGCGTATTTTCATTGAAACGATCGATGGAAAATCTAAAATTATCCTTTTTTTTATTGAATAGTGATATTCAAATTTTCATAAATCAGTCAGTTTAAGTGATTGATTTAGTTGAATGGAAATTAACTCTTTTTATTTAAAATATTAGTGTTTCAAGAGCATTTTGTTATTCGTGATTTCGACAGCAGAAGCTTTATGTAAAATCAAAAATTCGTTATTTATTAGAGCATTTATTGAATTAAGTTACATAAAATATAATCATTTTTCTATTTAAACCATTTTAGTAAATCTGTTGTGTTCATGCGTCAACAAAAATAGAATGCAGACAAACTTATTATGAAACTAAATCTTATTACATTATAGATAATATTATCAAATTTACATCAACTTATTTTCATTCAAAATTCTAGCATCGTTTTTAAACAACAAATTAAAAGTTCCAAAAATATCACTGTTGCCAATCTGAATTTCACAACTATTTACAAAATAAAATTTATAATTATTAAAATAATCGTTTGCTACTTTTAAATAAAATATTTACGATTTATGTCGCAATAGATCTTTATCTTACTAAAGGTTTACAAATTAGCTGTGTAGCCCTGATTTGAATGGATATCTTGTTCATATTAAACAAAACTTGCCTTAAAATAAAACTTATTTATTGGATTAATAATATAGAGAGTGTAAAAGATCATAAAAGAATTTTTCTTGAATTTATTTTTTAGAAAAAATAATATTTCATATTTGTTTCATTTCCTATAGACACGTGACGAAAATTATATTTTTGCAGATTTCATTTCCAAAAAGATTTAATTTATTTTCTGTTAGAGCTTTAATCAATGTGATGGCAACACTTTGAAAAAAGCTATTTTTTTCTCCTGAATGCGAAACGTGCTTAATCCTCATTTTTATTTTTGACAAAAAAATTATTGAAAAACATAGTTAAAATATTTATTTAAAAATTCATTAAAAATATAAATTTAATTTTAAGATTAAAACAGTAATATCATTTAAAAGATAAATTTTTTATCTTTAACTTCATGTAAAAATCTTTTTTGTGCTGTAATATTTTCGGCAGTTATAGCAGAAACACGTCAAAATTTCGCTTTATTTTTAAATAAATAAAATTCGAATTAAAAATTCGAAAAAATAACCCCCAGGTGCACATTCCCGGCCTCCAAGGTATACACGTGCCAAATTTGGTAGCTGTAGGTTGAATGGTCTGGCCTGTAGAGCGCCAACACACACACACACACACACACACACACACACACACACACACACACACACACACACACACATTGAGCTTTATTATAAGTATAGATTAAGTAGATTGAAATACAAAAAAATACTTAGAAAGGCTTCAATACCTCAAATGATCCGTATGTTATTATAAGAATTAAAATAACAATAAATATTTCAATTAGGACGTGTCATCGAATTAGGAAATCAAGTAAATTCGCAGATTAAAAAGTTAAGAAAACCTGTATAAAAACATTTTAATACTGATTTTTTTTTCTATCTTGAAAACAATGGTTGCAATCAAAATTCACAATGCCCTTTTTTAAAGGATAAGAGTCAATTAAACAGAATTATCCTGATTAAACAATGTTTGGCAAAGTTTTATCACTTATTTTATTTTATTTGTCTCAAACAGGTCGACAATTAAAGGTATCTATAAAAAGTCTGTCTTGGGGATTAAAATGGAGGAGTTCTTCTGGAAATTCTAATCTTGCAGATTTCCAGAACCATAAAACTTTTCTAGGAATTAAGATAAAATTAGAATAAAAGGAAAAGTATAGTATTTTCCGGCTACTTTTTATTTAACATTATTATATGCTTATCAAAATATATACTATCAGACTTTTTCATGGCTATATAAGAACACTAATGTTTAATTCATAAATTATGAAATAGTTTGGTCATGTATATATTAAATGAAGTTGTACATAAGTTCATGTATGTACTATTTTACTTGCAGTGAAAATGATGATTTTTATTTTACATTTTTCTGACGCCAAGATTAAAAAACTGATTTTTTAGATCGAATGGTTTTAAAAAGTGCTTGAAATCAACACGCTACTATATTCCCATTTTCTGTTTTAAAACAATATTGCAGAAATATTATATTGCCGATTTTGAAGGACAATTTCGTAACTCTGAGATAATAAAACATAATAAATAGGAAAGCGGAAAAAAGACAACAAAAAAAATCATTTTGAAGTAACTTAATTAAGCCAAAAATATGAAATAGGTAGTCAATTTTTCTGTGAACTTTCGCCGTTTTACTTAATTTAGCACTCTGCAATGGAGATATTTTTGATTCTTCATGATATTCAACTAAAATTCAATTATCTAACTACCTTTGGCATTGAAATTATATAAAAATATACTTTGTTTCGTGTAAACCCAATTACAATTTATGTCCTAAAATATTTCTATCACAATGAATAATCATAAAATTCGCGTACAGTTTTAATGTAATTCCTTCATAAAACATTTTCGCGTAGTCTGAATGTTTCATATAATTTAGACGAATATTTTTCATTTCATAAACAAAAATAATTGGGTTGTTTTCAAAAAAGAACAGCTTTTATACTTCCTCGATCATTAGTTATCGTTTACAAAAATTCATGTAAATATTGCCCATAACTAATAAAATCAATAGAGTAAATTTTAAATTATTATCTGTAGGGAAGTGAGTCAAAATCCTTTTCATCTTCCAGTCCATCCATTTAAAGCCCTGTATCCAAATTTTCTCAATAAAATGTGAGTTAAAGTTTTTTTTAGTGATCGAATTACAAAGACAGTTTTTCCAAACTTTTTGAAGATGTCCTTAAAAAGCATAGATACGAAAGTGCCCAGATATTTTTAATCGCATAAAATATCAGATATAATGACATGAATTATGAATATAAAAAATCTCCAGAAAAAAAACCTGGTTTGTTTCTAAATAAACCCTTTCATTTCTGACAATTTTTTTTCATATATACTTCTTTGGCCATACGTGTTACTTAAATGCACAAAAATACTGAAGGAAATATGAAAGATTATTAAATGGAATTATATATGGTGTTATATAAAATATATAATACTGTTATAAACATCTTATTTCAATAAAAGTATGCTTAAATATTCTTATATAATTTATAATCCTTTAAGCATTTTTGGAATTTCATCGTTGGCTTATAATTTTACAACACTGTTGTCTATTTTCGTACTACATAGTGATTCTTTATGCATATCTCTATTTCAGTTGATATATTACTCATTCAATACAACTAGATTTCGATGAAAGAAATATACGAAAAACGTTTGCTATAAAAAATTGAGTAAAATAGAATATATAATTAATGAATAGAATATATAATATATAATTTACATTCACAAATGCAGAGTAAGAAAGAAACAAGTTTCCCACTTCAGAGGGCTCTAAAATACGTTCTATTGGGCCAAATAAGGTAAAATTAGAACTATGGATTATTAAGATGATACGCTTTACATTTATTAATTAAAAAATAGCATAAAAAGTCACAAATAGATGGCGCTATAACACATGGCATTTATTTACATATATTGAAAATGCGAAAGATAATTTGCGTTACAGTGCATATCTATTATAATTTTTCTTTCGATAAAAAGAGGGCGGATTCTTCACAAATATTAATTTCTTCTCTGTTCGTGATGCCCACTTTGCAAGAAAAAAAAATGCGCAACTGGTGAAACAATTCTCTAAAGGAATTCCGTCGTATGAAGCAGATACGAAGAGGTTCAATATCTCCAGGTACTATATGCAAGATATCTAGGTACCATATGCAATTTTGCATTCTTCCAGGTAGAGGACGAAAACAAAATCCCATCTTCCAGCGTCGAAAACGTTGTGGCCGCGATCTTTGAAGCCAACAGTCAGTCGTCGCATAATAGTGCGAGTTTGCCAGTTGTATCCCGTGTTCTGGATATGCCGTATTCAACTAAACGAAAAGTTGTAAGGCAAATTTTGCATTTTTATCCATACAAAATCAAGTATGTTCACCTGTTGTTGGATGGGGACTTAGAGGTCCATAAAAATTTTGCACTTCAGTTAATTGCTCGAATGGTGGTTGACGCAACTTGGCCATGGGGCATTCAGTGGAGTGATGAGGTCCACTTTTGCCTCAATGGGCTAGTTAACAACCACAACTGTCGAATTTGAACAGAGGAAAACCTCACTTTACCCAGGAATAACCCTTGCATGCTGAAAAAGTGGCATTATGGTGCGCTTTTAAAGCTACCTTTATCATTGGACCGTATTTCTTTGAAGATATAACTTCAAATGGAATAGAAACCTGTTCCGTCACAGGACAGCGGTACTATGATTTGTAACCCCAACTCTTCTACAGCGTCGATGCCTTCAAGACATCATTTTCATGCAAGATGGTGCACCATCTCATATTGATCGTCGTGTAAAGCGATTGTTAATACAGCATTTCACAAAAGCACGAGTTATCAGTCGTCATTTCCCAATAGCATGGCCTCCTCGTTCGCCAGACATACACCCTTGCGACTTTTGGTTCTGGGGTTATTTGAAGGACAATATCTACCGTCAAAGGCGTAAATATATAACCGTCATCTCTACCAGATCTGAAGGACAACATTCGATGCCATATTCTTAATATACCGTCAGACTCACTCCGGTCAACTATAAACCTAAGGTGAATTTTCGTACTATTTTTTTTCTTTAATAAATGTAAAGCGCATCATCTCAATAATCTGAGTTTCAAATTTTATCTCATTTGAATAAATGGAACTCTTTTCAATACCCTCTGAATTGGGTAAATTATTTCTTGCTGACCCTATGCATTTAATTTTAGATTAAAATAAAACCCTTATATTTATTTTTAGGAAGTAATTTAAATACTTTCCAATGTGATTACTTTTCCAGACATTAAAAATAACAAAATGAGTCATTTACGAATGTTTAATTATAAATATATCACACAAAATGTTATTACAATTTTTAACATATTAAATAAATGATATAAGTAGGCATTTACCTGTTCTTACAATATGAATTATTGACTTTATCTCTATTAAAGCTTAAACTCGCTTTTAAAATTCTATACAAATAAAAACAAAATTGTTGAGATAGAAAGAAATGAATTGTCACTTATGGAAAAAAATTAGAGTAATTTGTTTTAATGTGTTCAAGCAAATAGCAAGAAAATTAAAACTTGAAACATTCAATTGTCTGAAAATTTGCCTGTCTGTCCTCATCTTTTAATGATGGGCCTCTTGAGATAAACATTACCGAGCAATTCTAGTTATATGCTCAATTAGATAAAGTTGTAATAAATTGTGAAGTGAAAACTTATTGCAACATTTAAAGCATGTAAGTTGATTATATATCATTTAAAGTGAGACAGTTTAAATGCTCAGTAGTGCCTATGAATTCTAATGTGAGAGGAATAGGGTTATTAAAGCATATTTAAAGCAATTGCCATTTGGCTTTGAAGGAATAAATCGGAAGAACTATGGAGTTAAAGGAATACATATTTGAATTGTTTCAAGTACATGTGTTGTTAAGGTGGTACTTTTCATCTTTTTATAGTATTTTAAATACTTTGTTTAAGCAGAATATTTTTCTGCAGATTTGGTATACTTTCTATAATTTAGTGATTTATGTATAAAATATATGCCTTAGAAAAATATATTAAGTTCACTTAATATCTTTCTTCCTGGAAAATGAAATATACAAAGAGAAAATGAAGCAAACGTCAAAAAATTTATATTCGAGATTTTGATAAGTTTCCAAGTTCCAGCCATGCCGGAATCCTCAAAAAATTCTATATAAGTGTATCTTTCTGTATGTTTTTCCTACATTCTATATATATGTGTCCTTCTGTGTATTTCCTATATATGTGTATCTTTCTGTATCTATCTGCGAACACGCTAACTCAAAATCCTTTGAGATAAGAGAAAAAAAGGTTCGTCTTACAGCACATTTTAAGATTACTGTTATATAATGAAAACTGCCATCCACAGGAAGCCTGTTTCAGTCTTAATGAACACGAAAACTACAAATTTGTTAAGCTAGATAAATACATTTAAGTTCACAGATTCAATTTTTTGAAATGCTGTTCCTATCAAATTTTGAAACAAATATGTCAGTCATGCATTTTCGCATCCGTGTATATTCGGATAATCAAAAATGCAACGATTTAAATAAATGAAAATTAGTGTATGATCTTCTTAAAAATTTAGTTATCCGTCAAATTTTGGTATTAATCGATGGAAAAAAAGGAGTGCGAAATTTATATTTGATTCTCTTCATTTTGCTGTGAAACATAAAATTCTCATGGATAGTACTCATAAATAAATATCTAAATCCTCTTGATGTTCACAATCTTACACAAGTCTACATCGTTCACAAGTCTACATCGTTACATGAAAGGAAGATGACAATAAAAACTTTTCCAGAGAGCCAGTGTCCTGGAATAGGGGGAGCGCTTCTTCCCCGTGATCTGGACGTCCGGGTTCGAGCCCCAGTTCGGGCATGGTTGTTCCTCTTCTATGTTCTATCTGTGAGGTGCGTGAATATACCCCACTGTAAAAAAGGGTTGTGCAAGTGAATGTGACGCATGAAGTAGCTAAGTCGTACTCTTGGCCCTAGTTGGCGTTTCTGAAAAAAAACAAGAGAAGCTCATTTGCTTATAAAGTGCCGTAAGTAACAATGACAACAACTTTTCCAAAGAGTTAGTGAGAAAGTTTCGAGGTGATCACTGCATCTAGTCAAATTTTTTATTTAATTTATCCTATTATAGACACTAGAATTGCATATATTAGGTTCATTGCGATGATTTAGGAATGCGGAAAAGCAACCAGAAAGGCATGAGAATAATTGCTGCTTCGTATATGTATATTGTCTATAGCATTCGTGCCATATGCTTCAGTTGTTGTTTTGACTTATGACACTTTATAAGCCACTGACAGTCATCTGTCAGTGATTTAAGCCGAGTGAGCGTCTCTTGTTTTTTTCAGTAGAGCCAAGAGTACGACTTAACTACTTCATGCCTCACATTCGTTTGCACAATTCTATTCTCCGAAAATTCTAGATGATTAATTATATTATTAATTCCTAAAGTTTATTAATTGCATGCTATTATGTGGAGATTAAATTGAATAAATATTTCTATACTTTTGTTAAAAAATCGAAACAAAACTTTATATTATAATACTTTATTTCATAGTATGGAAATATTTTCTGCATTTTATTTGATATTTAACTAATTAAAATCCTTTCCTACAATTTAAAATATTTTTTAGAATTTAAATAATTTTAATATTATTTAAAATAATTTTCCAATTTTAAACTTATGTTTAAAAATATAAAATTGTTAAGGCTTTAAAAATTATCGCATGTATAATAATAATAATCCTTTTCGAAGCATATTTAAGCTATTTAATTGAATAATTTTATGTCGCAACGGAAAATGTTTTTAAAGTAAGCATTGAAAACCTCTATGATTTTGTATTCATGTGTCCAGATTTAGCTAACACACTTTCGTTTCTCTTCTAAATAAGAGATAAAGTTAAATTTACAAAATTGCAGAATTGGCAAAATGTCACGCATTTTGAAAAATGCGAATTTATTGTTAGCGAACGTGTTCTGCTTCCCAATCAAAAATTCAAAATTATTCCGTCGTTCTAAGTTTTATATTCCTGCTTCCCAAATAAATAAATTTAAAAGCAAAGCAAAGTGAATTAAAGGACAATGTATATTAACGACAAACTGTTCAATACATTTCAAAATCTTTCAAAAAAAATAATCTCTATATATCTTTGTATATGCGTGTGTGTTTATTGTCGCTAGACTACTTTTCCTAGATGGGATTGTGGTATTTACTGGCGTAAGAACCATATTTGACTGTAGTGCCCAGACATACGGATGAAATATAAAAAAACGTGAATTTATTTAAAATTCTGTAAAAGTTAAGACCTGTTAATAAAGTTGCAAAGCAATGTATTTTGACATTCTAAGCAATGAATTAAAGTTGACAACAATGTGAAATGCTAAATAAAACGACAAAAATCAATTTAAAAAATTTAACACCATTTTGTGGGGATGTTCCCCCCACAAGCACTTGCATGTCCAGTGATAAAGAGTAAAGAAATCCTAAACGATGATGGATAAAAAGAGGAAATTCAATGAAAATTTGAAGAACCATTAAAATCACTTGTCATCTCAAATAGAAAGGAACTTGATCGCCATATAAAAGATGTCCATGAGTGGAAAGGGTAGGCCAATGGAGAGTCTAGACGGAGCTTTTCCTAGAATTATCAAATTTAGTACAAAAGCACTTTAGATGAAATAAATTCATTCTTAAAAAAGTTTTATAATCTAAATCAATTTACTATTAAATGAGATTTTAGCATTCTGCTGTCATAGAAAGCTCCTGAAAATCCTCTTCTTAAAAAAAAAAAAAGGAAGAAGCACTTTATTTACAAAAATTGGTGTCGTAATGATACAAATTTGCCATTTTTTTTAATTCTGATAATTATTTAATAACTTTTTGCACAACAATATAAATTTACTGTTGCAATGAAATTTTATTTGTTTTTAAATATTTGTTGTGTGCTTCTTTCTCATTGTTGCAATATTAGGTAGAATGATTCTCCATATTGCCTATGCATTTCTACTTTCTGGTGTACAAAGCATAGAGAAAGTATTGTATTCGTAAAACAATTCGTCTAGACTTTTTGACGAATATCTACGCTTTAGAACTATCCGAATTCCCAAAACATATTTTTGGAATTATCTGCGTTTGCCTGTGACAGAGATAAGTGAAAACATTTTTTGAGATATTCTGATGGAATTTTGTGCAAGGTATAAATTGGTATGGAACCAAATTTGTAAATTTCTATCAAAATTTTGGCGAAATTCTCTCAGAGGGATTCTATCTGTCTAGCTGTTTGAATACACGTAACACAATAATCACATTACAAATAGAGCTAAAATGGTTATAATTTAGTATACAGATTTGATATCTGAATTATTGATATGTATCAAGTGTGGTCGCAAATCCGTCAAGGAGTGTGTTTTCTGTTCATCTTTACTTTCAGAATCTAGTAAACATGATAGCTCAAGTATGCAATTATTTGAGTGTATGGTTTTTTTCACAGTTCTCTATTAAATATTTATTTCAATTTGTTGGAAAAAAAATCCGCCGAATACTCAAATTTGAGTTTGGAATACCTATTATAAAATTATGATGATTAATCACCAAAAATATCTCCAAAGATCAGACGATAGATTCATTAATAATTCGAAATCAAGCTGTGTCTAGCCTTCAGTGTAATACAAGGCAGTCGCTGCCTTACCAAAGTTCAAAAATTTTATGGGGAAAGTGGGACATAACAATTTTATTAGAGAATATGCAAGAAAATTTTGTGAAGATATCCCCGATGGGTAGTTAAGGAATAGTTTAGTTTAGTTACATTAACGTCCCGTTTGAAGCAACACTAGGGCTATTTTGGGACGGACCTCGTAATTTTGAACCACGGTCAGATGACGAGGACGACACCTGAGCTGGCACCCCCCCCCCCTCTCCACACCACACCAGCGGGAAATTAAGTAATAAGAAAGTATAGAAAATTTCCTGAGAAATATAACTTGCAATTAAAAGTTGATTATTAAAAAAAAAATTATGTGCTTTATTGGCATTATGACCTCAATGACTTAACTCCATTTCAAGGATTTATTTATTGAATCAATGAAACACGCAATTATAAGGTTTTAAAATCTTATTATAAGGTCATAACTTTATGCTTAAAAACACATTTTTGAAGGAAAAATGAGAATCAAGTTACCCATAAGTATGGTTTAAATATAGTAAAGTCCGTTTGAAGGAACACCGAGGATATTTTGAGCCGGAGCTTGTAATTATGAACAGCGAGGTCAGCAGCCAAGGACAAAACCTGAACTAGCATTCATTTCGCTAAGCTTTTGCAGGACACCAGCTAGATCTAAGCGAATTTAACATACACCATACCTGATTATAACACTGTCATTTGGTAGAGCTAGGTCTTGAACCTTGAACTCATCGACCCCAAATCCGAGGCCTTAGGGCAGGGTGAGGTTCCTTATAAGAGATATAACCATAACTATACACAACAAATATTCTCTTTGAATAAAATAACTGTCAAAGGCAGTTAATTAATAAATGAATGAAAAGAAATTATTTTTTAAAACTTTATATTAATTATGTAACAGAAGAAAAAATAGAAAATCAACGTATGAGAATAAGATATTAGGAGTTTCTCAAAGTTAGGAGGAGTCAAAGGCAGTTTATATATATACTTTATGAATTCCTCATATTCTTGAAAACTGTGTATTGCTGATATACTTAAATAATTTCCTTTTTTTTTAATTTGCTATAAATTGCTATACTTTTTGCCCTGCATTCATTATCTTGTTATATACTTTATATTTCTCTTATCACTCTCTTCCTGCAATTTTAAATGAATTACCATAGATAAATTCTGTAAGTATCTGGTAACTCATTCAAACGGTGAATACAATTTTTTTTAATGGAATTGATCCTTTTGATATTTATGTATAAATACTCTAAAGTAATTCACTTCTTTTTTTGAAGAATACAGACTTCAAATTTTTATTACCAAATATTAAGATAAGACACGTAGGAACCGAGGTGTTAATTTTAAAGCCTCTTATTAGGTACTCTTCTCTTTTCAACACAGTTGAAACAGGTTTTGAGAAATTACAGAAGTTTTTATGATCGCTAGACGGAGAAAAGAGTCGGAAACTTCGCAGATAACTTACTCGAATTTTCCCTAGAGATACATTGGAGTCATTATTTTTTCACGAATAGGTTCCTTTAATGCAACCTTATTCTATTCTTTAGGATAAGCAAATCCACTTCCAATTATCTTTCTTGCTTATTTTGCATGATCTGTATCATAAAATGATGTCATTAAAGTATATTTTTAAAAAATGCCAAAGGGAATCGATAACGGTTAATGGAAGACTTCGAAACCAAACCATTTCCCTCAACCAAAATTTAGACACGTTTTTTTAAAAATTTTATTAAGATTATTTTTGTTTTTCTGGCAAATTTTAAGAGATTATAAGATGATAATATAAGTCGTTTCACAGAACCCTACATACCTTATCACAGAGAAAAATAATTTGTATAAAAGTGACCATTTATTGTACGATTTGAAACCAGATATTTTTTTAATTTTATATTTTTTTATTAAAAATTATTTTAAATTATATTCAGAAAGTACGGACTCTCAGTTACTGCAATATCAGTGCTCTATAGTCATGAAAATATTGTATAATCTTAATTTTTCTCCGAATTTAAGGATCACAGAAGTCTTATTTTTGGCCTTGTCTCAGTAACGGATGATTGCCTATATCAGAGTTGATCACACGAATGATCTGGAGTCCATGTTAAATTCATTGATAGTCAAATGTATTTGCATTAGCGTAATATAGATAGTCCTAGGCACCATCTATGTCATCTGAGCCTGAAATTAAAAGAAAACGCTTTTAACGGTCGCAAATATGATATGCACATAGTCAGAATAGCACAGCTTGCATAGTTGTCAATTTACAAAATGCACAATTTATTTGTGAAATGCTGATAATCCAAGTCTTTGCGTTTATGATCTTATACTGAGTTTTAGAGGCGTTTTACAGAACTTGCCATGTAAAGTTGAAACTGAAAGAAAGAAAAACATCACACCTTTTCTTGTCACTAAACAGGATGTTCCAAAAATTATCATTCATTTCCTTAAATATCGTACCTTCAAACATTTTGTAAAATACTAAGTTTCATTAAATCATGTAAGTATTTGTATGATTATGCTTTTAATCTTGTAAAGATTATTTATCAAATTTTATAAAATATTTTTTTTACAAAATTATTAGTAAAATATTTTTCATATATCTATTTATGCACATAATAAATTTCATATTTCTGTTTGCAAAATTTCCAAAAATAAAAAGAGTTGAAACAATGTTAAATAATTGTCTTTAAGATATCGAATAATCTTTCTGTAAATACTAACCGAACATTCTCGATTTGAGATAATCGGAACAAGTCTGTGTGGTAAACCATACTTTTGTCTCTATTTCGCCATCTCAAGTAATTCCGTGCATAATGATTCTCCATCATTAATCTAGAAAATAATATTTGCTCCTAAATTTGAGATATAAGGAGGTAAATGTGTATTTTTGATAATAAATAAGTAATGGTTTTGTGTTATATTATGAGCTATAGAATTTCAGAAACAATAACCCTTTCATTAAGGCTGTTGAAATAGAGGCAAAATAATTGACATGCAAAATAAAAGAAAAATTGCTATTAAAAAACCTGACATTTTCGTGAAAAAAAAGCAAAATTCTAGCCAATCACTCATGGCCCAGTTACTTTTCTAAAGACAGCACAAGTAGTTTCTACACGTTGAGAGATTTATCATGGACCTCCATTATTAATCTAGGAAAGAAGATTTAAACAAAAATTCAAGATTTATTCTAACTTAGAATTAGGGAAATTCGTGTTTTATTTGTTTATATAATAAATAAACATTTATTTTGTGTTATATTAAGAGCTACAGAGTTTAAAACACAATAACTCTTTCATTAAGGCTATTTAAGTACTAACGCTATTAAAATAAAACATTTAACGTTTTTTATATATTGTTATTACTTTTTCATATATGTAGTATAGATAAAGTATAGTAATTGTCGAAAAATTGGAACTTGAGATTTTGTCACATCTCCACGTTTTAGGTCTCCTTGAGTTCAAAAATGTATCTCTGGAAAATGTCACTCAGTCTGTCTATCGGTGACAAAGATAACTAAAAACGCTGTAAATTTCTATCAATATTTTGAGAAAGATCCGCTCAGAGGAAAACTATCAGTCCAGACGTTCAAAAATAATTTAATACGATAACTACGAGCAGAAAAAAGCTAAATAGATACACATAATTAATATCTATAGGGTAGACACCATTCAAATTATGTGCTAGATCCAACAAAAGATTAACCGTTTGTCTATCTAAAATTTTAGAAACATGCAAATGTGATAGCTCACATTTGTAATGACTTATATATACCAAAATTGGTATGTGATTTTGTACTTACAAGTGTAGTTTAGAGTCAGATTTTTGTTTCAATTCGGTTGAAAAAAATCCGCCAAAAACACAAATTTGATTTTACGATACTATTAAGCGCATACCAGGGACAAATTGTCCAATAATAGTTTAAGAATAATAGTTAAGAAATAGTTTAATATCTAAGAAAAATAATCGAATTTCGTACAGGTTTTGAATTGATTCGAGGCATATTTTATTAATCATTATCAAATTTGTACCTAGTCCATTGATTTGTATTTTACATTTACAGAAGCTGTTCCACTAATTAAGCTACTGAACTATGCATTAAAACGAAATCAAAGGGCTCTAATAGCTTTGGGAAGGCTTTTATCATAACACGGGATAACTTCATTAACAATGACAAACTTTGTGAATAGTTGGATAAATCGAGATATGATGCATTCTGTCCTAATCAATGCTTTGTATGATTTAAGCTTCCGTCAAAACTAAGCTTAATTATGAGAAATAATCACAACTCTAAAGAGATTTTGCTGAACACTGCTAATTAAATAATATCATAGAATCTCTGCAATTCAATAACGGAAAAGCATCTTTATTAATGGAATGAGACATACTGAAAACATTTAATTATCAAAATGCAACATGATGTAAACTGCTTAACAGATGAATATAAATTCTTTGAACTGTTTCAGGATACACATTATATTCCAACTAAGGAATTCTCGCTCACAAAGGTAATTTGTATAAGAATATATTGCAGTGAGTCTGGATTTAATTTATATTCAAATGGAAACAATACAAGCGCAGCACAACACAGAATAACAATTTTGAATTACATTTGTGGATGGATTAGTCAGTATCCAATTTCAGTCCTCCAATCTCCAATGAAGACGTTGAGTTTTAATTATTACAGAATAAGTAAAAAAAAATAATGAAAACCGGCAATAACAGAAAAGAAGTCAACCTTTGAAAAGAAGTAACAGTTCTTTAACCAGAGGAAAACAGCTCTACAAAATCTTTTTGGTCTTGATTGCATATGAAATGATTATCCGATTTCGAACAATAATTGATTCTAGAAGAATTAGGAACTGCTAACTGTAGAAATGGGAGATTTTTCAAAAGATTTCGAGAAAGAAACACTTATATTGTTAAATCGGGTGCGACACTTCATTTCTATTTCGTACTGAAATAAAGAACATTTACATACAGATATAATAAATTACATATTAAATAATTTTATTAAATTCACCACATATATACGGTGTTCAGATTAATCGCAGGACAATGCTTAAATTATAAAACATACACATATATGTATTTACAATTGACAAAATCCTTTTAAACAACAGGGGAAGATTACATTTTATTTCCTTTGAATAAATAATTGTACTTTTGAAAAATTACGAGTTCCAGATTTTTATTCAGTCATTGTGGCTTATTTGAGTTTAAGTAAATAATTTTATTAACATTTTGTTTACATTAAGTAAATAATTTTATTGACATTAAATCTATTAATATTGTTAACAAAAATGTATTCCATTCTTCTGTGAGTATAATAAAGAAGATTTGAAGTCATTATAATCAGTAATGGAATTGGCTTTTAACGCGGAGAACTTAAGATTTAAGTAGGATTAAGTAGAATTTAAGATTTAAGTAGGAACTTAAAAAGAATGGGGTTTCAACGATAGTTCATGGGATTGGAGCCTCTGAATATTTTAGAAAATAAAAAGAACCTTCAATTCACGAATGAAAATGGAGCATATATTTTTGATTGAAGGTATTTGAATAAAAGAAGAAACACAAATTTAAGAGAGATCGACGAAAAAAGTTTCAGTTACCTAAAATATTTGTACTTTTTATACATATATATGTTCTTATAAAATTAAAATTTCGAAACGTATAATAATGTATCATAAATATCGAGTTTACAGATATTTAATTAAAGCTTGTGAGTTGAAAGGATATCCGATAATTATCAACTTGAAGATATGATATCATGTAGAAGAGAAAAATGGTTCCAAATTCGTTCTTCCATGAAGCGTTTTTTCCACAAGGAAAACTTTTTCCTGCGCTTTCTATTTTCCAGTTTCTTCGTCCTTGAAAAGACCAAATGGTAAGGCAGAAAGAAAAGAAAAAAGATCGCTTATAACAACAATCTATCATGAGATCAGTTGAGATATATCGCTCTTTAATATCCTTATTTTACCACTTACTCAGTGATGTGGATAAAGTTAGGAGTTTAGAAAAATCTTGAATAGTTGTTACACCAGCAATTCCTATCTACTAGATATCTTTTTTTTTTATTTGGATACTGTATTTTAATCAAAAAGTTAGCACCTTAAAGAACATTTAGGGATGAGATTCAATAAATATTTTGCTAACAAATTTACTTTTTATGATTTTATTTGCATCGTTTATTTAATTGCAATTTTTATTTTTTTTATTTTTCTGATATTTATAATAGAAAGCTATAATTTCATATCAGTTAAATTCAAGCAATATTAAATATTATAAATGAATGTAAATAAATATGAAAAAATTGATCTTTAAATAAGTATCATTCTTCACAAATAATTCCTGAATATTTATCTGTTATTGAAAAGAAATCTTACATGCATATCTTATTTTATTGCAAAATTTTTGATTTTGCTGACATTTATATAATCGAAAACTATGCTTTTAACTGAATATTTGGAAAATTCATGAAAAAAATAAGAATTTTGAATAAATTAAAATAAGTAAATATGATAAAATTAAAAGACTGATACTTAAATAAGTATTGTTCTTTTCAAATAATTCCTGGATTCTTTTATTCAAGAAGTCTTACTTGAATCTCTTATCGTATTGCATAATTTTAGATTTCGCTGATATTTATAATCGGAAACGATGTTTTTAATTGAGTATTTGTAAAATTCATGCAACAATAAGGATTTTGAATGAATAAAAATAAATTAAATATGATTCATCTTATTTTTTTTTTAAACTAATCTTTAAATAATGATTATGTCATAAATAGAATTCCTGAATATTTAGCTGTTAGCGATAAAAATGCTCAAAAAATAAGGAAACAAATTATTTATAAAATTTCACATTAAATAAAACATATTTTTCGAATGCAAGTTAAGTTCTTAAAGAGAGTTTTCCATGCCATCAACTTCTCATATATACGGCGTGCCAGAAATATATGGCATACGTTTAAATGTAGAAAGAGGAAAAATGAGGATTTTGTATTGGAAAGTGGGTACGAAATTGCACGCTCAAGAGATTGCTGAAATCTGTCCACTGATGTGAATCTTTTTTTTTTCTTCCTTTATTGCACCATTACACAAATTTTGATCATGAATACATGCATTTATGTAAGGAGCAGAGAACGAAAATATAAAGCTGTTTCAAGGATGCACAGAGAGATAGTTACGTTACTTTTGGCACATACAGTATAGGACAAGGTGGATCGGTTGGCTACAATTATCAACATACTTAACCATAATCGATTTCTTATTTTAGAGTCGCATTTAAAGAAATGAAATATTTAAGGAATCGAAAGACGAACTAGTCGTTTGACTGTGAATTTCTTCTGGAAAACTATATGATATATCTTGCAATTTTCAAACTGAAGGCAATCTATGTGTTCCCTTTGTAAATCTTTTAATAATGCTAACATTTCAGAAAAGATTAAAAGCAATAATTTAGGGACTAGAGAGTAAAATCTTATCTGAAGTAACTGAACGAAAACCGAAAAAAAAGTGAATGTGATCCAGCTTCATTCCTGATTTCATTGAAAAATAAAGTCTGATCGTTTTCTTCTGGACTATTTATGATAATTCTTTTTTCTATAAAAGATGCAGAAGATTTAAAATAAAATTTAAAAATGACATTTTAATCAAGATATCTAAATGCTATTTTACTCAAGCAAAATATCGCGTAATCTTATTAATAAAAATTAGAAATTCAATTTATGTGTTAATTTGTTTTTAATAAATTTATAGATTTTCATAAAAGAATATTGACATGATTTTTGTTGTTTACGTCATTAAAAAATTATTCCATATAAAAATAAAAACGTATACAGTTGCTGATATTATATTACGAATACGTTTCATGCCAATAGGGATATTCAAAGGAAAATAACAGTAAATTATGGAAACGACGAAGTTTCCAAAGTGATTCATATAATAATGCCATGCAGTTTAAAAACATTTTTTTAAAAAAATAACAGGTTGATTAACTTTTTGCCTGCCAGTAATTGCCTCTTTTTTTTTAATATACGAAGCATAAAAAAAAGAGAAAATACTAGAATCGCTAAAAATTAAGACTGGAGAATTTGATAAATCACCACTTTTCAGACCTCTCTTAGTCAGAAGAATACATTTAGAATTATGACAGTCTGTCTATGCCAATATGGAGTAACGATATATCCGTGAAAATAATAATTCAGAAACGCCTCAACTTAAGCAAATGACATTTGGTATATGGCCTGAGCAATAAATTTAAATATTTATGCATAATTTCTAATAAAATCTTTTCGCAGGAATTCTGATTGGCTATCCGAATATTACTCAAATCGTATTTTTGGAACATAAGAAGTTAAATGAATAAAAAATTGTACATAAATTTAGCCCTAAATGTATATGGTTGTCAAAGTTTGTACTAGGTATCTCAAGGAGTTACACTTTTGCATGCGTCTGTAAGTTCGCATGAATGTACACAATAAATAAAAAATATTAACTTAAGTACATGATATTTGATATATAAATTAAGCGTCTAACATTAAATATTTTTGAACAATGTAGCCTATTTCAATCAAGGATTGACCGTCTGTCAGTCTGCAGTCTTTTTGATGAATAATACAATAATTCAATTTAACAACATGGATAAATTAAATTTGGTGCACAATTTTAGCATATGCTGTGTAGATTTTATTCCATTTCACAAAAGGATTGGCTGTCTGTCTATATGCTCATTTTCATACATATAAATATTATAACACATTACCGTAAAAATTTAGAACAATGAAATTTGGTATCTTATATTGTTACTAAAATTCTATTGTGACAATAAATTTTGGTTAATTTTTTTAAAAGGTGTCAAAATGCATATTCGGTTTTATAAGCGGTATTCTGAAAAAAAAAAAAAAAAAAGCACCTTCGTGGTATTTAAAACTTTGATTAAGATCCGCAAGTTTTTAGTTTTATTAAGGTCCTGCTGTAAAGCAACACTAGGGCTATTCTGGGACGCACCTCATAATTTTGAACCGTGGTCAGATGACGAGGATGACACCTAAGCTCCCCCCCCCCTCCACACCAGCGGGAGGAAGTTTGTCGCGGTTGGATTTAACGTGCAACAGACCCCCTACCACGACAGTTCTTAGGTAGAATCGAGTATTGAACCTGAAACTCTACGGCTCATTAGCCGACACCTTACCACCAGGCCTCCGCGGACCATTAAGATCCACAATCCTATGCGGATAAGAAAAATTTTGGTATAACCACTTCCGCTAATTTATTATTTGCGAATGTTTCGAAGTATATTTATACAAATATGCAGCTTCAATTAATTATTTGCACCGATCTTTTTCTCCTTAAATATACATTTGATTTCTAATTGCATTATAAATTTAGCGTTTTAATCATTTCTATTTATAAACTTGTTTTTTTCAAATTTCAGAATACTGCTTAGTGTTTATATTATCTTATTGTTATATATAATTATTATTAATTTTATATTATTATATAAATGTTTATATTATATTTATATTTTATGCTTACATTATAAAGATGTTTTTTCTTGATTTCAGAATACTGCTTAATGTTTATATTACTTCTAGTGAATGCACAGAATTAAAATCAATAATTTCATCTGGTAAAATGCATTTTTAGAAATTGATCATTGATTTTCTCAGAAATGCAAACTTGGTAGAATCAAAATCTGAAATGAAACTGGAAATATATTATTTTTCTTTTCAATTTATATCTGAAACATTCTCAATGTAGATACTACTGTTTTCGTTTTTAGCAAATGGCTATGAAAAATGCTCTCAGGATTAAGATTGCTTTTTAATACGATATCAACTAAATAGAGCACCACTATTGCATTCTATACTTTGCATTTTGCCGAAAAAGAAAATGGAACTCTTCCTATTATCATTGTTGCTAATGGATTTTGTGAAAGATTAGTCGATGTAATTTCCTGAGAAATCGTTACGAAATCGCATTTTTATAGTGATAAATGATGATAGAGGATTTTTACATGATTATAAAATCAATACGCTAGAAATAAAATTCAAATTTGAAGAATATTTTGTTTACGAAATTCATCATCCCAGAATGAAAAGCAGAAATTAGTCATGGAGATGTAACACTCCTTTTTTTATTGTTATATCTTCCGATTAAACAGAAAACTTTAACTAAATTATTTTGCCTATCAAATGATACACTTTCTGTCTGGGGAATCGCAATTAAAATCTTCGTTATTTATTAATTTTTTTTTTTATTATGGGTTGATCTGCAAAAAACTCTGAGATACCGTGTTATCTCAAAAGCTTTTTTACATTAATTGTCAAAATTGAGGAATATAATGTTTTTCTAATAGAAATATGATGTTATTTACACAACTTTATAAAATCATTTCTCATTTTTTTTTCTTTTTGTAAATCGTTTTGCTCGTTAGAATCCATTTCACAATTGAATCATTAAACTATAAAAATATAAGATTGCCGTGTTAAAACAATCATTTGCAATTTTCAAAGAAATTTCTTCCATCTTGCCAAAACATTTTATTTTTATTGTAATACTGCACAACCTAAAATATAAAAAATAAACGTAGGAGGAAAGACTTTCGATACTCTCTTCTACAATATCTAAGACAAACTTGAATTTTCCTTTTTTAGGGGGGGGGAGGGGCTTGAATAGATAATGATAATATTTGAAACAATTCGGAAATATTTATAACAGAAAACATTTTCAATAGACTTTTACTCGCCTTTTTTTAAAAAATAAAAACAATTTTTTTAATTACCTATTTTAATAATTTAATCAAAGCGTTAAATACCTTAAGCTTTATCTTTATTTTCTTAATTCAATTTGTTATTTTAAATAAATTGTGTGTTTAAAAAATGCAATGATTTTAATATATGAAATTTGGTGCGTTATTTTTTGGCTGTATGTATAGTTCTGAGTCAAATTTTGGATTTCATAGCGTTTGTAAAAGAAACGCATATAAATTATATATTCTTTTTTCTGGTCCTTTTTTTATCAATCATATCCTATAACTTCCGGATCTATTTACCTGCCAGTGGCATGGAATAAATGAAACGAAAGATAATTTATTAGAAAACACATATTATAGTTTCGTGTCACCACACCTGCTGCTTTTTCATTGTTTTTCAAACCAAAATGCAATGTCTTTAATACCTTTTTATTGTTCTAGACATTATCACTTCCTACTTATAAACATTACTACATAATTAATTATTTTTATAGTGTTCCTCTAGTGTAAGATAGAAATAATCCGACGGGATTAAGCACATTAATTTAGGAACATATCACTGGTCCATTCTAAGAAATATTTAGTTTTTAAAATATTCTCATTAAAGAAAAAAAAAATCTTATAACTATTTCCAAATCACTTATAATATCTTTGCAATAAATTATAGCTTAAAATATTTCTACTATTAATATATAACAAATATCAATATTTATGTTTAAAAAAAGGAATTATTCGTCTTTTGTTGAAATATGTAACAGACAACTAAATAAAATTGAATATGAAGCTAAATACATGTTCTCTAATTGCAATCACATACATTTTAACCCCAAAGATTTTTCAGAATTCCTATTTAATTCATCTTAAAATATGTTACCTTTCTTATGTCAGAAATATTTAATAGAATTGAAGTTAAGACAACGATCTAAATTTGTCTACTCTGTAGGACAAAAATGTAATGAAATTCATTGCAATTATTCAAATTAGCCACAAAACTCTTCCTGAGGGTTAATTATCATGCCTACTGAGGCTTAGTGTTAATTAATTGTTTAGATACCAGGGATCCTCAAGAGCAAAATAAAAATAGTAAGAAAAATAATAAATATGAGGCACGGAATTACAATCAAGGACTAGTTAAAGTATTTTCTTAGCATAAAAAAGTTATATTATTTTCTTAGTTTCTTTTAGTGCAAACATGGATAGATAGTTGCTATTTCATTTATTAATTTTCTTAAAATGTTTTGTTTATTTCTTAAAATGAAAAAAAATGTCGTCGGAATTTATCAGTGCTATTGTTTACTAAGACCCATTATAAAAATGGTATGATGTAACCGGAAATTAAAACTCATTTCAGTAAAATTTAATCCAGTGAATGAAAGAATTGTATTCCTGTTTAAGGATTCATTTACTGATTTATTCACTTTTATACTGATAGTAAATTATTAAATACATATCACATGAAGTATAACAATTGAATCAGTCAGAATAAAAGTAAAATAATAGATTAGGCGAATATATATTTATCGACACATTGACACCAACAGTATATATATTGAAAAATTATCAAATATCTTTTCAATATCATTTATTGAATAATCATTATTCTATTCATCCTTTGCATTTACTTTAATCCATTCGTATTTTTCTACTGCTTATTCATAATATTGGAAAATAATACAATTTCGTATGCTTAAATTAACAATTTATTAATATTTATAAAGTTCAAGATGTCTTTTATTCATATGAGAACGAAATACACTATGTTTGACAGGTATTTGATTAGTTTTGCCAACTTGGTATTTATATATTTTGCGCGTTTTGCCCATTTTAGTATTTGTTGCATTATAGTATATAATATATTATCTTGTATGACTTTATAAAAACTATAATACCAAAATAATAAAGTTTTAAAAATTAAATTAAAAAAATTAATGCACATAAATATTCTTTAATAATATACCCATTATAATCATAAGCATTCTTATAGTGTCCGGAGCTGATAAGAATAAATTAAAATAATTCCATGTGTGCTTTAGCCAATAATTGCAGTTTCTATTAAATCAATAACTCAAAAACTATAAGGTCTTCATTATTTAAGACTAATTTTATACAAACGTAACGATGAACATTATATTTTACCAAGAAAATTATGCGCTTTTGATGTGCATAAACATTTCCATTAAACCAGATAAATACGAGTATCAAACCTTTTGTTTTAGAATATCTTCCAACAAATCAATCGCATTTAATCATTTAATCACATCAAAAAAATTTAATGTTTAATATAACACTATTTTAAAGAAACACTCTTCCAACAACACTATAATTCTAATAGGAACAATATTTTGGGTGATGAATTATATTCGTTCAATAAAATAATTGCTGGAAAAATTACAAAGTATGCGTTGTTATATAGTTCCCTAGTTCTCTTAGTCACATTCCGCTAAATATTCTCGGCATGGAAAAATTACGACAAATACTCCACTCGTCTGTAATCCAAATGACATAACCACACATGCTTTAATCATGATTTTAGACTTTTGAAATGGATGTTTCTAGGAACATTTTTCAATGGAGGGACTCCTTTCCCCCGAAATGTTCATCGATTAGTTTAAACATTGATACATTATTATGTCGTTCCGTGATCCTTTTAATAATATTTAATGAAATATTCGTAGCATGGTAAATTTAAAACAATTTCTGTACTCATCTGGGATCAAAATGACACAACCATAAAAACTTTAATCATGATTTTAGACAATTAAAATTGATTTTTTTAGGAAAATTATTTAATCAAAAATGGTCATTGATTTGTTTAGACATTGGTATATAATTATATAGTTCCGAGATCTTCTTCGTCATATACCGTAAAATATTTTCGTCGTGGTAAAATTAAATCAAATGCTCCACTGATCTTCGAGGAAGATAACATAACTACAAATGCTTCAATCATGATTTTAGACTATTGAAATGAATGTTTAAAAGAACATTATTCTCTCAACGGACACCCTTTCTCCTAAATGGTCAATGATGAGTCTAAAATAATCTAATTAAAGTTTCGTAACTAGGTCAGTTTTGATCTCAGAAAAAAAAAGATTTTTTATTTTTGTTTAAAATAATAGCGTGGCAAGAATATCTTACAATGTTTAGAGTACAAAAAGGCATAATAAAGCTTTACATTTTCATAATTCTTATTGTAGTATATTTATTGATTGAACAATAGAAAATGTGATACTTTGAATTTTTTAAACATTTTTCCAATGAGAATTATATTTTTATTTGAATAAAAATTAGAATGGAGATGTTTTCTCTTGCATATTTCCTTTTGACATTTAATTTCTTTATCCAAAATGTAAATACAATAAAACAAAAATTAATCATACATATTTTTAGAGTAATATACTTTCTTTTTTATTATTCTCTTATTCTAAATTTTTAATTGGATTTTTGAAGACGATTCATTTGCATAAAAGGATATTTGCTTATTCTATAAATAAATTTTTAATGAGTAAAAGATTAAATTCCATTCATAAGATAGATAGTAATAGAAAATATTTTAGAAGAAAAGTAAATATTCCTTTCATATCTCTTGTATATATATAATTACATTTTGCATTTTATGTATTTAATTAATTCTTGTACATATATAATTACTTTTATAAATATTTAATGAATATAGAAATGAGATTACATTGAAGACATACAATTCAAGATTTGTGTATCAAATAAATTATTTCTTTAAAAAAAGGTCATGCGATTTAATAAAAACTTTTCAAATGACTTGATTTTATTAATTAAAATAATTTTGTAATTCCAAATAAAATCAAACATCTTATTACTTTCAAAGAATCTAATTTTACGAAAAAAGAAAAAAAGAAGAAATTTAATCATTTGAATATTGAATTTTTACGCACGTGATATTATATATCATTAATAATAAAAAATATATAAATTATTTACTACATGGAAATTTCAAATTAATAAATAAAATTTACATATTATTCAATGATGTTTAAATTAATGGTGATTCATTTTTCATTTAATTATTAATAACTATTAGAAAAGCTTTAACTCATATCACTCATATATCCATTGTTCAAATATATCGATACGATTAAATATTAGCATAATTGTGAAATTGATATTGTGGAAGCTGCTGACAGATCACATATCGTGTATGACGCAATGTTGCATGATTTATCACATGATTTCCTGCCGTAGTGGTAGGCGAGAGCTTGACGGTGAGTCGGTAAGACGTACCGCTCAAGCTCATGCATCTTTTTATGTATTTTATGTTAATTTAGTAATGTTTTGTCCTTGTAATTTAAAAAATATATTCTACATATTATTGCTAGTCGTTGCTTTTCCCCACAATATTTTTTTATAAATAATAGATAATAAAAAATCTACAATGAAATATTTTCAAATTTAAAAGTTTTAACCATATTATCATTCTAAATTAAGTTTAAAGAATGAAGCTTATTTTTGAATGATTAAAAGATATTTGAAAATTTGGTTTCTAACCAAATTTCCAAGGTTAGGGCTTATTAGGGCAATAGTGTATTTATGAAGAAATTGGTAATTTTGTGCACAATTATTTTACTGTAGATACTTAATTGATTTAAGTATTCATCCCTACTTCCCTTTTATGAAGAGCCATTCAACTTTTTGTTTCTATTATTATTTAAATTAGACTAGCTAAATTAGATTATTATAATTAGATTGATTATTTAAATGTGACTAGTATTAATTGAGATATATCTGTCAACTGAGATATGGTCTGAGGGACATTTGAATGTAAAGTCGTAATATTTAAACGCAATCCAACAAAGAAAAATGCATAAACAGTCTTTAATTCCAAATTACTGTGTCATGCCACGATTTAAAAAAATCATCCGTAATTCCGTTAATCTTGTCAGAAGATGTATTGTCTCATTACAGTGAGAATCTCAGATGCATTCCGACAATAAGTCATTCGCGCATAATACAGATACGCTTGACACAAACAAAGAGACAAATTAATCAACATTATTTTACGTTCCCATATACAATGTTGTATATCGGAAATATATACAATGATGCATATATCTAATACTCCCATACTCCCTAGTACAGTTATATATAACTAGCAGAAAAACCGAGCTTCAGAATTTTCTAATTTTTTAAAATTTATCTGCGTCCCAAAAAAGGAATTTTTTCAATTTATTCGAAAAATTGACTTTGAATTTCTGAAATTAAAAATAAGGGGATTAAAACATTAATTTTTATTCAAAATTTTAAACATATTTAAAAAGTTATACTTTAACCTTTTAGTCATTCTCGATTTTTAGAAGAGTCTGTTGAGTTCTCTATGCTTGTTTTTCTAAACAATGAAAATGCCTTTTTTTTATTTCCGCAGTTGCAGTGTATGAAAGGAAGAAATTTAAAATTTGGCTTAAAGATTTTTTAAAAACTGCTAACGTATAAGAATGATTAAGTACAGTAGATTTTTACAATGTGCACAACTGTGTTTGACAAAACTTTATATAAAACTGACACATAATTCTAATGCATTGCACATTCTAAAATAATAGTTTATCATTTGATGCCTAAATATGTAGCATTATTAGAAAAAATTGCTTATCAAAAGTCTTCAATTAAATCAAATCGTGACGAATGCCAATTTAGAATTCTATATTCTAATTCTTTAAAATTGTTGATTTAGAAATAGATATTTGTTTATATGCTGTGTTCAGTAATTAATATGTTGCCAAAATTGGTAGTAAAAAATTTCAATGATTAAACGAAGTTTAAGCAGATGATTTTATTTGGATAATACAGGAAATAAATTATTAAGTTAAAGAAATACATGAGTTACAAATGAATTAGTAGACTTCTTTCTTTAAATTAAAATTGTTCAAGAGTTCATTCGTATCGATTTATTTCCTTTTTCATTCATTTTGTAGATAATTTGAAAGAAAAGAATTCAGTTGTAGGCGCCAATAAGTTCCCCTGATAGGCACCTAACAAATAATTATTTTCGTCTAGTGGATCTCAACATTTTAAATGCAAAAATGATACTAACAACCTGAAGTCTTTCTCTCTCTCTCTCTGTATGTGTGTGCGTGCGTGCATGCGTGTGCGTGTAAACATAATTTTTTAAACAAAATCGTGGCCGACGGCAGAAAAGAAACTTTCGAACTTTAAACTTCGCTTAAATTCCAGCATGGAAGGCATAATTCCTGTATAAGCAGAAGCGACGACATCAACACAGAAGGACACAAAAGCGAAAAAAGGAAAAGATAATGAAAAATTTTCCCCATGATTATATACTGTGAGATTTTGATAGGGATTTCTATACACGTGTTGACCCAGGTAAAGGAATTATAGGAATCTTTTAAAAGAATGTTCTTGGCTTGGCAATTTTTTATTCCTTCACTATGAGTATGGGAACTTGTCGATCGGAGCAATTTTACAGAGCTTATGTTGCATTAAATATATATATATATATAATGAAAATTCGGCTGAAATTTATTAAACATTTTTTCATCATATATGTGTTATAAAGAAAAAAAATATGAATCTGTTTCATTTAAAATCATGCTAAGAATTGGTTTATTTTAGACTTTAAATTATTATTTCAAATACTTTTTATGAATATGTGCTACACGAAATTTCCTTTCCCACATGCAAAAATTTTGAGAAATACATTTGGTAACGTAATTTAAACGCATTATTTTCTTTAAGGGTCTGCAATTATTTTCTATGCATTTCATAAAAAATAATACTTTTCACAATTTCTTTTCTTTATTACCAAAAAGCTCTTTACTATTATTTCTAATAGCAGTGACACTCAGTTTTGTTCTGCAATTTAAATAAAAGTTTCTGTTCTTTTTCTGCAGACATATTTTAGCTTGCTGGTATTTAGTTCTCTCATTTCAGCCTTAAATTGATTTATCTTCACCTGACAACTGTAATGCAATTAATGTCCTTTAAATGTTGACTTAACACAACAATTACTTGTGAACTCAAACATGTCCTTTCTGAAAGACAAATATTGCTTAAACAACATTTGTCATCAATTTGCGCTTTCCGACGAACCGATTGACACAAGAGAATTCTATTACTTGTTGAGTTCAATAAACAAACTATTATCATCCAATGACAAAATGAAATCTTATTTTAATTTTTCTTTTCATTTTTTGCTGGACAATTTCAATACATTTATGTTCTTTAAAAAATCTCTTTTTAAAAATTTATTAATATATAATTTGAATTAATATTTTTTTTTAAATTTCGTAATTATCAGTTTTGAACATTTTTATTAAATTTCTATCATGAGAGATTCTCCATCACCCTCATATGCATTCGCCAATTAATACTTCGTATTTGTAATCAATATAAAATTAATGAGAATTTTTTTAATTATAATTTATTATTTAATTTTAATTTATAATTTAAAATAATACTTTTTTGTGATAAGATTCAATAAAATTGGTAGACATAACTAAATTAATATTATTAATACTGTGGATGATCGGCTGATCTAGTTAAAGTGAAAAATTAAGTAGAACAAATTTAATCAAAATTACCTTAAAATGTTATATTTTTGATAATATATCCACTTCCTTTTCCCTAAAATGCAATACAATTAACATAAATGAAAAATGTATTGTGTTTCCTTCTGTTATCTTCTTGTTTGCAGTGGCTATCTAATTAATTACCGACTTCTCTCTCTACTACGAAAATGAATTGCATATTAAAAATAAAGTAATTTTCATTCAGCAAATCCGATAAAAGTAATTAGCATAAACATGAGTTTATGACATGCATCAATATAGATTCCTTTAAAAATAGTTGTTTATAGAAGAAAAGATTTATAAACAGCTGTTTTTTGAGGTGTGATTAAGTAAGGAGGATTTTATATTTTTACAGTCTCCAGAAAACTTTAATTTTTAAACATTTTCGTTCAGACTTAAAATCATGAAATGTCACCTTTGGAAATTTCTTTTATTATTTTAAAAATTCTTTGCCATCTGTTATGAATTGGTAATTTAAATATCATTTCAAATATTCATTAAAAAAAGTTAACATTATGGAAATTCTGATAATTCTATGTGACGTGTGACAATTATGTGACAGCAATAAATTTAGTTTTCCTGGATCAAATTCAATATATACAAGAAAAGCTGCAGTTATATTAATATATAATTTTAGATATTATTTTCAGACTAATATCAGTTTAATTGTACATTCTAAAATACTGAAATATGAAATAAAATATCTAAATTACATAGTTCCTAATCATATAAATTCTGGAAGTATCATCGATAAACATTTGACTCCAATTGCCTCCAGTACAATAATCTCATATCCCAAAGAATCTATCTGATTGCGCTGATATGAATTGTTTGAAAAAAAATTAATGCATAAGTCAATTTATATTAAATTATCTGAGATGTTTATAATAAGAAAAAGTAATTCTTTGCATATTTCTGCTGATAGAATTATGCTTTATTATTATTTTGATTTTAAGTTAACTAAAATATTATGCAGCAATCTATATCATTATTACTGGAAATAACTTGAAACGCAGTTTTAAGAACTTCTTAAAGGGATTTTAGGACATTCTAGAATTGATTTCAGTATTTCTTTTCTATTACACCGCATTCGAAATTCCGATACAATTCGAAATAAGTACCAAAAGAAAAAAAAAACATATTCACTGAGTAAGTGAAACCACTTCTTTCTCCTGATAGAATATCCTCAGAAAATATTCGTTTCTTTCCCCTCTATACCTTCGAAATAGGATGAATTTCCTATTTCCATTGAATGTACTATTCTTTTGCTGTAATAAAATGTGGGAAATTGGTGAATTCTACCTCGATTACAAAACATGTACCAAAAATGCAATTGAGTTTTATTCCGTGGTCCTGTATTGCCGCATCGGTTAAAGCAGCATAAAATATAGTTTAAACTTGAAAAGATATTAACGTTCTCATTTCGAATCGCCTCCCCGATTTGTAGAAGATAGTAATTTAAAATATCACTTTTTATTTCCCCAGAATAATTGAATTGTTTTTCTTAACTGTTCATTATAAGTAAGAATAGTTATAATACAATTTTGAACGAAACACTTTGTTATCACTATAACTATTATAATTGCCTTTCATTGTTTTTTATTGTATGTGACTTTATTTACTAAATATTTTTACAATTACTATATATTTTCCACGTCCACTTTTCAATTAAATGATATAATGGCTTTGTTATCATTGGAAAATTCTTCATATACCTTTTCTGAATTTACAAAGCTAAAACAAAGCACGATAATTAAAAAAAAAATGACCTGCATAATGCTGTTGAATTAAGACAACAAGTATATCTTTTGAAGTAGATATGAAATCAAGATTCTTTTATCGGTATAATAAAACAGCATTTTGTTTTATATTAAGAAAAATTATTAATGAAAGTTTGAAATAAAAATCTCAGGAAAAGCAGATTCTTCTGTAATTATGTATTCTGAATTTGCTGAATACTTCCTGAAAATGTTATTATTTATTGCATTTGTAGTAGTTTAATCAAAATTCACTTCGCAAATCCAAAATTTTTGTTTCCTATATCTTCATTAATTTTTATTAAATAAGGATGCATTAATTATTAACAAAACAAAAGCTTTAAAAATTATATGGGAAGTGTTTAATTTTTATGAGCCATACAGAATGTGAATGGCGCAGTTATTTGTCTTTTGAAAAATGTCAGCTACTTTCACGAAAAAAAAGCCTACACTTATTTTCAAGACAGTCTTTTTGAATTTACCTGAACGAAACAATAAGAAAAATTATATATAGGTGACCATTTAAATCCCTGTCTTTTAAACCACACAATTATTATTAGTGCTCAAAAGATAATTTTTTACCGGTATATCATTTATGAAAAGTTTAGTTGCATTTTCCCACACATTTCAACCCTTAAAAATTAAAGAAATTTCAGGTCTCGAGTTAAAATGCTTTGTTAAGAGAGGTTTTCAAATCTAGCAAAAAAAATTACAAGTATAGATTATATTCAGTTATACTGGTCTCTAAAATATATTATTCCAAAGAATTTTAATGAAATTAGTTCATTATATTTAATTCTTGAAAGCATTCAATTTAAGTCTATGGACCTAAAGTTATATAATTTAGAAAGTATCTTTTAACGTTGAAAATAATTTAGGTAAATACCTCTTGAGAGCGCAATTTTTAGGTTCATTGATTTTTTTAAATGCCACTGATAAAGACAAAGTTGACAGAATGCATATGAAATTTTGCTTAAGAAGGCAAATGCGTTCTTCTGGTATTAGATATGAACTGTGGCACATTTTCTGCAGAAGTTATTACACATGAAAGAATGATAAATTATTTTATAATAATCTCGTTAGAAATTCATGTCTTACATTTGATGAGATTTTATACATGCATATATAATATTACTAAAATAATTTAATCGAAACTCCACGTCTACCTATTAAGGATAGCTAATTTTCCCTTCAGTTTTACTTTGAATGTATAGAAACAATCTACAACATTGTACCATTTCTTTGTATCAATTTTGCTTGTTTATTAATTTTTCAGCCAACATAAAATATCTTTCCACAAAATACTCTTTTGAATTAAATAAGTAACATTTTCTGAAATTTAAAATTTTAAGATATTGATTTTATAAAGTAATTTTGTATTTATTTGTTTAAATATTTAAATAGATTTTATTGTACATTCATTGCAGAGCAGTTTCAAATATAAATAAGAATGAAAAAAAATTATCCAACGAAAACCTTAAACTAATAAATAAAATGTATTCAGGAAGTTAAAAAGTTATTTTATCATAAAAACATATTACAAAAATGTTTCTGAATATTTTTATTTAACTCTTGAAATGAATGCTAATACAACAAATTATATGTTTTAAAAAATATTATCCATATATATCCCACCCAAAGTGGATTACTATTTGACGCTCACGGTAGTCAGTTAATCCTGTACATATTTTATGAATTTCTTTGAATGTTCCATCCCTACTACAATGATAATACTGAATATGACAATTTGAGATCCTGCCATGGTATCTGAATAAATATCTATCATATACACTGAGTGGCCAAATTATTATGAACACATAGCACTTATACGCAGATTAACCATAACTTCGTGCTTTTGCTGCTATAAGAACCGATAACTAAGAAAAGAGGAATACATGAAAAGTGAAGTATCATTTGCCCTGTGTTGCCTGCGAATAATTTGACAAAAGGTAACTTAATTTGAACGTGGGATAGTTGCAGGCCAAACTAGTATCTTCAAAACGGCTGCATTTGTGGAGAATTAAAAGGCAGCCCCTGTTACTGTTTACAGAGAGTGGACTATTAAACAGAAACTCCGAACACTACGTTAGGCTTGTGGTCTTCACAGACTACTGAATGCTCGAACGGAAAAAAATACTAGCCAGAATCGTACAGTCCAATAGAAGAAATACAATACCTCAAATTGAGGGAAATCTTATTTAAGAAGCATCTGCAAAGATTTCTGAACGAAGTTTTTGCTAAACAGGACTCCATATATACGATGGAAGTTGCCGACCTTCTCGAAAATCTCCACAGATTGTCTTTAACTAAAGCAGACGTCTCCAGTTCGCAAAAGAGCACAAGAATTGAACAGTTGATGACTGTTAAAATAGCATATGATCCAATGAGTCGCATTTTCAAATACATTGTGCAGATAACAGTGTACGAATATGGAGAAAACCGCACTAAAGTATGGTCCCAATTGTACTAACACAACATTTCCAGGGGGTGGAAGCGATATTATGTTTGAAGAATGTTTTCTTGGCGCCGTATGAGTTCTTTGATTACTGGGAATTTCTGAATGCCCAAAGATATATACGTTTTATAGAAAATCAAGTACATCCTGTTATAATAATGGTATACTTTGTTGGAGATGAATACTTCCAGCAGGGCAATTCTCCCTGTCACAAATATAGCATTTGCTGCAGTTGGTTCGATAAGCCTGTCAGAGACTTTACCTAGTTTGAATGGCCTACACAATCACCAGATGAGAGTATGTGGGATAAGATCATTGAAGCTTCAGGCAGCTGGATCTAGTATCACTTCTGAGAGAAATGAAAATTGCAGTCCATCGGATATGGTCACAAATTCCTCATACCATCTACTAGCATCTCATAAAATCCATGCCAAGAAGAATTCAGCAGCATAAAAGGCAAAAGGGGATCCAGCATTGTATTAAAGAGACGATTATAACAATCTGGCCACTAACTGTAGATATGTTGAACCTATCTAATGTTAATGCCTATCATATAAACATCGCCATACTGAAATGGCAGTGTGTTGTTTGATGGGAACTTTGTTTTTTCCTTAAATTACTGATAGTGTCTTCTATTTTAGTTGCGAAATTTAAAAAATAAAATCTTAATTATCTCCTTAGAAAATCTTAAGCAAAGTCTGATAAATACTTTATTTCAATAACTAAGATAAAGTCTTATCTATCCAATTAGAGAGTCTTAAGTAAAGTCTGAAAAATGCATGTACTCTAAAATTTTATGACGTGAAAGCGAATAGAAACTATTTCTAATGAGGTTATACCTTTTGCTGAACATTCTAATTTCCTTTATCAATATTGAATTTAAAAAATTGAATGAAAAAGTTTTTAATCTTAAGCGTAAGCAACCTTTTTTTTTTTCTTTTTATTGAAATTCAGGATGTTGAAATTTAAGTAGAGTCTGGAATTAATGGACCATCACTAAGTACTTTCGAGACTTCGAATAAAATAAATTTTGATCGCTTGAAATAACTATAAATCCGTTCGTAAGATTTTTTTTTTTTTTGTACATGAGATTGCACTGATGAAATCTTTCGATGAGAATGATGCTAAAATTTTGGTTTTATCAAACAAATTGCACAATTATAGATATTTTTGAAATATTTAATTTATATCGAACAGGTAATTGTTGTTTTTCTTTACATTTTTCATTTATGCAGAATATTTATTAGCTTTTCCGAAGTATCATTGTTTAAATTCAACACAATCAAAAACAATGCACTTCTTTTACAGCATATTATATTTTTTTAATAAAAAAAATAGCTTATGTGTGTTTTGGCGCATGATTGGTCTATAAAAATAAATTAATCATTCTTATTGATTCACTAATTAAAAATAAATAAATAAAATATTTTTAAAGAGATAAATTAAGTATGAAGCGATATTTAATTTATTTCAAAATTATAGAAAATATTAAAGCAAATTTATTCTCATTTATGCAAACAAAATAATATCGCCTGTTATACTATTAATTGCCCAAAATATAACACCATGTATTAATTTCTTAACAGAATGCATAGAATGATGTAAACCAATATAAATCAAACAATATCACATCTGGTTTAAAGATTGATGATTTAAATATAGCGTACGGACTCCATCCTTAAAAAATTCTTAATAAATAATGTTAAACTATTATATTAAAGGTACTTGAAATGAGATCGATTATACTTGAAGATACATGATTCATGAGTCTTATAGCATTACTCAAAATTTCGCCTTTCATTTACCTTACATGTAGTCTTTTACCCACGCAAACTTTTCGAATACATAATTTAAATATGTATAATACAAAACAAAACCTTATCTGATGTTTCTAATCAAGATGTTGTTCATAGCTGTCCGACTTCAATCTGACATTGGATTATTGTTCATTTTAACAACTTCAAGTTTAAAGTAATTTCTGATATATGTTATATCATCAATATTATCTCGATTCAAGAATTTCTATCTTCAATTTTCTAGCAGATATTTTCACTGCACGGAACAACAATAGCCATAATTATTTTCGGAAGAGAAATCAATTTTCTGCCAAGTATTCCTCGATGGAATTAGACGTGAAAAAAAATGCTGAATAAGGCTGAAAATATGGAATAAATTAGAAGATGTCCAGAATTAAAGTGTTTTTTCAGAACTGAATTTAATTATTTATCAGAATTTGTGAATCTGTGACTTTATAAAGGAACTTACTGTGACTTTACAAAGCACATGTCATGTGTAACAAAGCTACAAAAAAGAAACAAAGCTACAAATGTGGTTACTCGTACGTTTAATATAAAGAAAATTTCGTTGTATTCATTTTAAACTTTTCATTCGCGATTGAGCAATATTTTACTAAACATTCGCTGATAACTTGTTGCAGATATCCTCAATGGTGTTAAGTTTGAAGCTGAGGAAACCATTTTTTAATACCCCAAATATCTTTCAAAAAATTCCATCTTTGGGATAAACAAACCAGATACAGTTTCTTGAAATTTAACTTCCTTTTTTCTTATTATTATGAAATGATTGAATTTAATAAAGTCTGAAATTTCCATAGAGTTATATAGGGGAACTTAAAATCTTATAAGGATTTTAATGAAAACTTTTTTCCCAATCCATTTACGTTTTTTTTTTTTTTTACATTCTAGCTTTTGATTTATAAATGTTAATAATAATAAACAAAATTTTTCAAATAAATTATAATAATAAGAGGAATATTAAAATTCAAAACAAAGTGATATCAACATAATGAATTAATAATTGATAAAATAGATCTGTTAATAGTGAAATTCTGAAAAAAGTTAATTGGTTAAGATAATGTAATATATAATACAGAAGGCTACAAAAGTTTAAATCCATACGACTAATGAGCATGGGTGAAAAACTGTTTACATAATTTTAAATATATATATAAAATACTTAAATAAAAGTAATAAATAACAATTTATAAACTAGAATAAAATGAAAGCCACATAAAAATGATTTGAATTTAGTGAATGCATAGAATAAGAATTAATATAGCAACACAACAATATATTTGAATTGTTGCCTTTAAAATCCACAGCAGCTTATAATTTTCACCTGCACACTCATTATATTGATTAAACTATGATTAAGTCACTGGAAAACCATTTTGCGATGACAAGTTGGTTCATTGCCTTTTGCCAAACAATTAAGGAACATATCCTTGCTAAAACATCTGAAATTAAACAAGGATAATGCAAAGTAGATTTCTCAAAGGGACAGCGAAAATAACTTTTTCCGGATAATGTATTCCCCAATCGAAATCAAAACTACTACCACTTAATGGGAAAAGTTTGTGACTTCAAGTAATATCCTTGTAACGTTTCAGGAATCTAAATATGGAAGCTATTTATTTTTCTTTGCAATTCTAGATGATTCCCCAAATGAGGCCGAGTATATTACATTTGTATTTTTTCCAATGAAGTGAGATACAACTGTGACATATCAATATTAATATGTATGAAATTAATTAGAGCATATATCGATATAATTATCATATTGGCAGGCAGTTGCTATTTATTTGGATTTAATAACTGACTGTTTCAAATTAATTTGTATTATTGTGATAAGTACTCTTTTGCTTTGTCATATTATCTTTTAATATTATCTAAATGATGAGGTTTCAAAATTACTATTAAAATTTTTGTTTATGAACAAGGAGGATAATAAGGCTTATTGTTTCAGTAAATGAAACATATATTGAAACGCAAATAAGAATTCCTTATACTAAAAATATGTGTGTAAATTGTACATGACTTTTTTTTATTTTACGAAATTAAATTTCGGTTTTAATATGATAAAATAACAACAATCTTTTATTTTAAATCTATTTGTTTGGGCATCAGTTTTAATATATTTACGACTTGTTTAAAACCAACACTTGGGATAGCTTGGAATGGAGCTCATAACAAATTATGAGGACAAATCCTATCTGCATTCTCTTCTCCAAGCTCCCATGACACAACAAACAAATAAAAAACATCTGGCTTTAAGGAATATGGCTTGAAATAGATTTTCTTAGATGGATTCTTGATAGAATCGGATAATGTTATCATCCTAAAAGTCAAGACCATGACACCAGCAATATTAGTTAACTACTAATAAAATAAAAAGCTTTATTATTGAAAAAGTTACAATCATACATGTTTTCAAAGAAAGTAAATTTCTTTTCACCAAATATATAAAGTTGAAATATTTATTATAAATTAGTAGAAGCTGATGGCAAGCTTCATGTAGTTTGTAAGGCAAATTTATTTCATTTTTACTTGCAAATAAAAATCATTTTAATATTCAGACAGCTTATATATATATAACTGGAAAAGTTAGAAGAAAGAGGAAAGATCAATTTATTATAAAATATCTGCCGCATTTATAAATATGAAATTTGTAGTAAAGTTTTCTTTAGGGACAAAAAAAATTATATTTGTTTAAGAGCTATAAAACTTTTTTATGTTCCTCTTATAAAGAATTATGTGAAGCAGATCTTTCCCACTAATGGGTTGTTTTCCATAGATTTTGAATATACAGTGTAAAATGCATTATTATGTCTCAAATTGCAAAAAGAGTGAATTTAAAAATTTGAAATATATACTTGTAAAATAATTTCAATAGTTAGAAATTCGAGCAAAATATACTGTGTGGTTCATATCAATGTGCGGAATGACCTCTTTCACATCTAAGATTGGTAAAGTTTAAACGATCTGCATTTGACGAAGTAACGAGAAAGGGGCTAGATTTCAGACGACGACGGTAAACGTTTTGGGAACAAATGACATTTAAAAGAAAGTTTTTCCAAACAATCGTTAGGTCTTTCTGCTGCTGTCATTTCCAGGATAGTGCAAAATATGCATATTAGCTTCTTTACTAATCGTAAATTCTTTCGCAGTGTTGAATACTTGAATTCTTTTTAAGATTCCGTGCGGCGACTTTTTACATTCGTATTATCTTTTCTGCATCACGCTGTCCCACATTTTAGATTTTCCAAAAAAGTAAAAACGATTTGATACAAGATATAACTAAGGTTTTATTTCTCGTTGTATTGCAATGTTCTTTATCAAATTAAGAATTGTTTTTTTTAAATAGCTCTTTATTTCTTGTTTGTTATAAATATATAGAATATAACTTTTGCTAAAGAAATTAACAAATGCAATGGCGTTTTTATATGATGCAATGATGTTCAACGACAATGAAAAATTATATACTTTTGAAATTAACGTTTGAACTCTGAATATGAGTATCAATAAATCGAAAATTTAATTGCTCCCATTACATTAAGTGGATGCTGTTATATGAATGAAATAATTGCATATACTATCGAATAAAATAATAGAAATATCCTTGATAAGTTCTTCCAGTAAATAAAATAAAATATTCTGTATTTATAAATATCACAACTTAAAAATATCTATATATCTTATCTTCGTTGAGATTGAATCAACTTGATCGAAGTATATTCGAATCCTGATACAATAAATACATGATGATCAAATACATTTCTTATTTCTTTATAATAATCCAAGAATAGTTGCTAACGGAACCATGAATAGTTCAAAGAAAAAATGTACAACTTTGTATAGATAATGACTAATAAATTTTTATAACGAAAAAATAATCCATAAACAGGATGAGTTTTGCCCATTGAATTATAGAGGAGATTACTTGATTACATACAACTTTATTTTCGGCGCCAGATATTCATAAAAAATACAAAAAAGCATGTCATTACATATGTTTCTATCTTTCTTGGTATTGAATTACTTATTAAAGGCAGCACATTCATTCAATATCGATCTCTTTCATTTGTGTAATCAAAGTTTATTAAATATTAAACAAATCTATAATAAAAAGAATGAAGAAGAAATAAATATACAATACTAAATTAGCCTCTTTAGTAAGTAATACAAAAGAAAAGAGGAGGGAAATAACATCGGAGCATTTTTCAGTAAATAGATAAGAATTGGAAAAATGTTTTTGCATTTATGTATTAATATTTTCTTCTTTTATTGAAATAATTGAATTTTACTTTTGGTCTCCAGTCACAAGGTACAAAACACTATTGCACGATGGGACGCATGAAAAGTTGTGTAAACACATTATATTTTCTTTAATGAGATACAATAAATTGAAAAATTGCATTACATTCGTTTGTTAGTTTTAATAAAATATGACTCGTAAAACATAACTTTTTACCGAAATTAGAAACAAATTAAGGTATATCCCTAGGTATTAAAGAATTATACAAAAACGAATTATAATTTACTTAATCGTGAATATTATTTTCAGGGGGAATTTTGATGAAAGGAAAAATATACTTTTGTACCTAATTCTTGCACTTGTATCTCATTGTTTACTTTTTTACTACTTTATACATTTCATATTCAATTCAAAATTTAAATTGTATCACTTAAGAGGAAAATAGTAAAAAATATTTTATCCGCCCATAAGTAGCATTTTCTCATTTTCATTAGTGCTTTCTTACTGGCATAAAATATTTTAAATGAACTGCGTGAATTATGTAATTTTATCTGATGCTTAGTAGTAAAAAAGTAAGCAATAGTTGATTTTTTTTCTGTAGAAATAATTTATTTCTAAAATTGCTGAAATAATTTTCATTCACATTTCCAATTAGGCCATATGGGCATTTTGATGAGAGCTAGGAGCCCACGTTGGATTTGAAGTTCGAAACATTACTTCTCTTTCAAATTAGCAGTCTCTTCAGAATTATGTTGAATGTCAAACGTCTTTCTGATGGTCTACAGCTTGCGTTCAGAGAGGGAATGTTAGATACCATTTTCGTCTCTTTATAAGGATTCAAAATTATGACTTCCACCTCAAATTAGTTCTAATGTTGCTTTTAAAAGATATTAATGAAGTTAACTAATTAATAACTTGTAGTAATATAATCCAAATTTTTTTGAATGAGTTAATTTTTAAGAATTAATTTGCACAATTATTCAATTTCTACTGACAATTTAAATTGAGAGTAATAATAAGTAATGGGTGTAGAAATTATTTTTCTTGGTTACTGGATACATTGGAAAATATACTGAGTTGCTAAAACGAGTAAATTAATCATTCTTGATACAAGAGAAATGTCAGAGAAAAGCTGGTATTAATGTTAGATAAGAGATGGCTTTGTAAGGAAAGTTTAATAGTTTAAAAATTTGCCTTTTGAGAAGAATTCTAAAAATAGTTGCATTTCATTGTGAAAGACAGTAAATCAAACTTTTATTTGAATAATTTCAATCTAAATTATAAATCTTGGATATAATTTTTATATTTTTTTTCTGACATAGGACATTTTCCTATAAAAAAGGATATCTCATGAGTGGAAAATCTAAGTATAAATTAACCGAGGATGTTTTTTTTAATTTATCTTTATCATTTTTAGTTAATTAATAATTAGAGTAAGACTGTATAAACAGAAGCAGAGCATATGGATTAATCTCAGGGAATATAAAAGATCTATCTTTAAAGGTTTTTAAGTTGTCAGTGTACAGTAAAAGATGAAGAATTTATCGCTATTAAAATGTGAACAATTCAAATGATAACTCCTTCATCTCCCTCCAAAAAGAGGGGAAAAAATCCCATATTGTTCTGTACAAGAAACAAGGAGAATCTCATTATAAGCTGGAGAATAATACTGTTTATTTTTAATATGTATTTCTCATGATATGTGCATCTATTTCTCTATTGCAGATATACAGTGTAGACCAATGGGCACGGAAATAAGAAATTTAGAGCAGACACTATTTGAAATGCGCAGATGAGCATCTTGGAAACGACGTTTTGAAATTTTTTTAGAAATTATTTGATCAATTTAAAATTATTTGCTGATTTACCTTCTATTTGCGATAATTTCAGGATATATTACATAATTAAAAGTAACTGTCAAAAGAAAAATTCATTCATTCATCTTAGCAATTTTTTTGTAATGAATGGTTTTCCTAATTTTGATATTCCATTTTTGTAATTAAATTCAATTATTTTATTATTTTTTCAAAGAATTAAATTATTTGACTCAACCCCCTTTATTTATAAATTATGGGCAACAAAGTAGTTATCTTTTGTAAATATAACTCTAAATAGATATCAATTTCTATAATTGAATCCTATGCAAGTAAGGTTATTTTTTTTATTATTATTCAGACTTATTGAACCATGAAATTTACATTGCAATTAAAACGTTTAGCAAAATATTTTACTACACTAGCTTCAACTATAGGGATGATCTAGGTCTAATGTAATAACGGATATCTGCCCTAGTTACTTAAAATCGATTTTTAAATTAAAATTAAAATTTAATTTTAATTGCTCAATTACTAAAATTTATTTGCTTTATCAAAAGTAAAAAGATCTTAATTCTACTTAAAACTAAAGCTAAAATTCGAATTCAAATTCAAAATCCTGACAGGAAGTTCTTTTAAAATAATAATTTATTACCTTTTATGATAAGACAAATGTGAATTTCATTTCACTTACTTTCATTTAATTTTCTTTTCAAAATTTCACATTTGCCTTTAAAGCATTATACACAATTTTTCTTCAAATTTACGTCTTATGCAAATGTTTTTCTATTGTATATGCTTATTCATTAGCGATTATCACAAAATGCATATGAATAAAATTCTTAAGTTTGTGGGAATCTTAAAAAATAGGTATTTTAATAATTTATAAATTTCGAATTTCATAAATTTTCTATTTTTAAGTATGATCTAGCAACAAACGTAAAATTATACATTTTAATGAATCGGTATTATTAATTTAAGAGCAAGAAGATTTAATATTCCATTCAAATATGCTGGGCAGCTAAGATGAATAATTAACAATAGAATAACACCAACATATTTATTTTTGGTTCATTATGCGATCTGAAAATTTGAAAATTAGAAAGTTCAAATTTATATTTCAAAAGTGTAGTTAGTATCATTAAATTAATCAATATAATAAAAGTTAAGATAAAGTTAATAAATGATATTGACTAAACTTTCATATACTCAAATAATTTCCAAGGAAAACCAAAGGCAAATTAATTAATTGCCTTTGGTTTATCCTAAGAGCAATTAATTATTTCCTAAACACATATATTGATTTCACTTAAGTGATCATCTCACAAGCGTGGCAGAATTTCTCCTAAAAATTTCATATTTGCATGCTAGCAGAGAGCAAAAATGGAGAATCCAAATCAGAATACATTTTGTTTGATCGTTATTTTTCTTTTTGTTCCATTATTTCCCTGATAATTTCAAAAAAGTCTGCCATTATAGGAATCTTTTTAATGAAAGCTTTCTTATAATAAATTGGAAATTATGGAAACCCACGGTCTCATTATTTCAGATGATGATATCACGAAGTTTCATACAAAAGAAACTTTTTCAGGGAAAGCAATAGTAATGAAATGGATTAAGGATGCGTCTTCAGATATATTCTGAAGCAAATTCACTTTTTTTCCGTTGATTTAATTTACTTTACAAATTATTTTTGGCACGCACTTCTATGATCGATGAGCATAATTAGGTTTTCATAGCATAAATAACCTTGGCTCAGAATCGCTGTTCTTGAAACCATGAAATGGGATTCTTTAAGGAATATTTAAAAGTCAGCCTGATATTTTCGATTTAAATAAAAGAATTATTCCTTCTTTTTAAGAATGCTTGTTTATTCAGATTGCGTACATTCCACTGATATAAGAAACTAAAGGAAGCTTATGTTGAATGACAAAATTTAGAGCTAAATTGCCTACTCATACCACTAAAAAAATGAATTTGTTGGTAGTGGCGATCTACAGAACAATCCATTTGATCTACATCTACCAAATTTGGTAAATGGGGCATGAAACATGCACATGGGAACGATTTCTTTGAAATAATATTTAGAATTTTAATTAACGCTAAAACTGGATTTCGTGTTTTTCTGTGATAATTTCCAAAAGCATTATTGCAAAATGATAAATTTTGCATCTTCAAAAAAGTTTTAAAAATATATCTAAAAAGATATATTTTTTTAAACTTTTGTGATTCTAATTCAGTAATTGAGAAAATTAATATTTATAACATTATAATGTCAATGGATTGGTCTGCATTAGAGAGGTTAATGTACAAAAGAACATACAGAATGTAAGTATGGTTACTTAATTAACACAACATTAATGTCTGACAATTTGACGGAATCATGGTCAAGAAAATATATCTAAATTGGAATTAAAATTAACATATATTCCCGGCGGAACACCTGGTCCCTAAAGGCAACTAATATTTAATGAGAATGATAATTCATCACAAATAACGCCAATGTATATTTTGGACATTCTTTCATCATAGGAATAAAATACTAATTTTTGCATTTTAAACAGTTAAGGATTACGTAATTTCTGATGGTTTTAACTCTTTAACATCCAAGCACTTTTCAAGCGGCACTCCCTTTAACATCCAGACTTTCTCAGCGTGTTTCTGGAAGGCATGGACTCTTCCAAGCTGAGGGGCAGTTACCTCCCCGCACTCCGAGGTAATAAAACTGTGGGCGCTCTGCCTTGAATAATTGCCTTGCGGTTTTCGACGACGAGAATCATTTTCTATCAGCTTAAGAGTTTCATTCTAATGTATTTATATTTTTTAGAGTAAAGCGTTTCGCTCGCGAATTTTTTTTTTCTTTTTTTTTTTTTTTTTACAAAAAATATGAAATTTATTCTATAATTGAGAAAATAGGGTTTTTTGTGCAAGTTTTATGTTAGGTTTCCAAACCATTTAAATAAAAATTGGCTTTCCTAGCAATTTGAAAACATCTTTTCATCTAAATTTCATTAGGCTTTTACATTTTTTTTCCGTCAAAATTAAATAATATGTCATATATTAGCGTGTATTTTTTTTAACATAGTAATGTAGAACATACATTGTTCATATATCAATGCAATTAGTACATGTTTCTACATAGTATTGATGTAAATGCAATTCATTAATAGACGAGATAATGTTTTAAATTTTCATTTAATACCAAAATAAAAACATTCGTTGAATAATAAAAAAAAAATGTTACTGCACTTTTTGAAAGACGTTTCGAAAATAATACACTCTTTCAACACTTGGCTAAGATTTTTTTTATTGCCTCTAGCATTCTTTTTTTTTTTTTTGTATAAACGGTAGAAATTTTAAATGTAAAATACTATTTTGCATTTTTGATAGTGATACTAAGAGAAAAGTTTTAGAACTTCAATTAAATTTTTAAAGAAGTGTTCACATTTTGTTTCCAAAACCTTACGCATTCTTGCTTTTACACTAAATAATCGAAAAAGAATGAGGAGTAAATATACATTTCAAAAATATCTTTATTTTGCGACTCTTTTTTACTAATCTTTTAAACTATAACTTTTAAAATTTTTGTCTAACCAAGGGAATATATTACGTCAAACTTTATATATCTCATCTATTGAATTTTTTCTATAGATGAGATAATATATCTTCTAAACTTTATTTAATACTGAAATACAAAAATTTATGAAATAAAATTCGGGAGAAAAATTACTCAGTGAAATATATTTTGAAAATACACTCCTTCAATTTTCAGCCTGAACATTTTACTAAAACATTTATCATTATTACATTCTTCATTAACTAAATATGAAGATTTAACACATTTATTATTACATTAAATATTACGTTTTTAGTATAAACTGTCATGCTGAAAATATGCTTTTAAAACATTATGTGAAGTTTTCTATATTATTAAGTCAAGATAAAATTTTGAAAGAAAGTTTCACATTAAATTACCATAAATTTACGCTAGGGGGAATCATTTGCAAATTTTTGATAATAAGTAAATTATATAAAATTTTTTGACTCCTCATCTCCATCTCTCTCGTTTGTCTCATCCTCATTAGTTTCATCTCTTTGTTTAGAATAAACGAAAGCTGATCTAAACTATCTTTTTTTTTTTTTTTTTTGGCCAACCATCATCTTCGCTTATAGATCACAGTCACTTTCATCAGAATTCAGTAAAATTGCTTTAATTTCTTCTTCAATGTGTTCACGATTTCTTTTAAAAATAATGAAAAAATAATAAGAGTTTCAATACAATCAATTTATTTCAATTCAATTTGTTTCAATACGAAAAAATCTTTAGAATTTTGAGCTAATAACACATGAAAATAGAAACTAAGACCCTTTCAAAATACAAAATATACACCAACAACCTATTTACTGAATCCCTCCTCAACCGCGATTGTCGAAGATAACGAGGACCACCTGGAGTGTTTAGTAGAGTAGCCGCTTTTGATACCCATCTCCCCTAAAAGGGCTAGCAGCCGCCCCAAACCGACCCACTTGAATCTTATCTGGTAAATTCTCAAACCGCCCCAAACCGACCGGTTGGAAACGAGAGGGTTTAATCAGGCATGAAATAGGTTTGTTAGGCTTGCATAAAAATTTAGAGCGAATTTCGATATCCTGTTTGAGTATTAGGAATAAATTTTAGTCAAAAATGCCATTTGAAAGTTCCTAGAAAGCTTTAAACGTATAAATAAATTAATACTTATTCAGATACCTATTACCTATTCAAATTCAAATTAATACATGTTCAAAAATAATTCGGTTTCTTTTTTAAAAAAATAAATACTTTGAAATTCTAGTAATGTAATTTATAGAAATGAAAGCTGAAAAATTAAAAATTCTAAAGAAAAAAACAATTTTATAATTGAAATTAAAATGATACTACTAAATTTTACGTATTTTAGAAACTTAATTCATTTAAAGGAGTTCACGTTTCAATTTAGTAAATGAGTAATATACTACTTCATTAATATTCAATAATGTTATTTCTAATATTCTGAATTCTTCAGACTTTAAATAGGTTCAATATATTTGCTTAAAAATGTAATACAAGAAAATTTCTATTTTTAAATGCGAATTTTTAATGTTTGGGAATTTTTGCGCGTTATTTCCAGCAAATGTGTTTCAATTTTTATAAAAATAAAATTTGAAATTTTTATGGAAAGTTGCCATTTTTAAATTGAAAAATAGAGGTTTATACTTAACATATAATTAAAATAAAGGGGGAAAGGTAAACTAATGTGAATTCTTTTAACTTCAATTACCATATATTTATTTTATTCAGGATTATAGAATAAATATAAAAAATAATTTCTTATTGAAAATTTACTAAATAAAAACAAAGTATTTGAAACTGCCGATAAAGTTTTTTTTTGCATCATTGTTATTGTGTTCTAAATAGCTTACTCAAATATTTTATTAGTTCATAATACAGGGTGGTTATAATTAAAGTTACCATGTTTATACCTATGTAGTGTCCGATCTAGTGGATTGATGTCGAAGAAACTTGATTTTTAGGTTGCATGGATCATGGGAAACAGAAGTCTGCAATAAAAAAATTAGTTCAAAATTCAACCGCCAGGTGAGAAGGCGGCGCATGAAAAAGAAAAAAAACACTTTGGAACTTAAAATCTTTATTTAATTGCAATATATGTTCAATGTGCATTCCATTTTCGTCAAGCACATGTTCAAAGCGTGTTATGGCGTGTTCAACAGTGGCACGAAGTGTTTCTCGATCAATTTCGGCAACATGACTTGTTATACTTGCTTTCAATTCATTCAGAGTCCGTATGCTTCCTCCATACACACGATTTTTCAGGAATTCCAGCAACCAGAAATCACATGGATTCATGCCCGAAGAAGACGGAGGACAAGCAGTTGTAAAATTTCTTGAAATTACTTGCTGATCTTCAAAATGGCACGAAGCAACGCCGTCACTGGTCGGGCAATGTGAGGTGGTGCACCATCTTGCATAAAGACAGTAGTCCCTAAACATTTTCGTTCTTGTAATGCTAGAATGACTTGCTGCTGAAGAAGGTCGCAGTAACGGAATTCGTAACGGAACACGTTTGAGGGCCATAAGGCGTGTTCTCTTCAAAAAAAAAAAAAAAAAAAAGGGACCAAGAATGAAATCAGCAGTAAAGTCACGCCATACAGTAATGTAATCAGGATGTAGAGACTATTCATGCACATCATTAGGACTTGAAGTACCCTATATGTGACAGTTCTGAGTATTAACTGCTCCACCTAGGGTAAAATGAGCCTCATCCGACCATAAAATGTTCCAAGGCAATGAATTGTCAACGGCTATTCTGGCAAAAAAATTCTAGCAAATTCATTTCGGTTCTCCGGGTCTGCACTATTCAGCGCTTGCACATGACAATGGGTCGCAGAACTTTTCATATTGTAGACCAAGGGAAGCACAAATCACGCGTAACCACTTGAGCACTTGATGAAGAATATTACGAATCAGACGCTCTTTCGACACGACAAGAGCGACATCTTCGGCAGTTTCATTTGAAATCCGTTTCCGTTCTCTTCCTTATACCACACCCAACTCTCCAGTCTCTTCAAATTTAATAATCATCTTTTTCAAAGCCTGCCTGGACATAAGCCCTTTCCGTGTCTTTCAAGCACCGATATTCTTACAGTGCAGCTTACAAATTATGCTGTTCTGATAAAACATCTTTATCAGCAAAGTTCTTTCTTTCTTCTCAAATGACATGGCGAAGATTGATTTTGCGGCAGTGAGTATTGACTTTTTAAATTACTCTAAATTTTCATAACGGCCTTTATAGTACATGAAAACCGCCATCTATCGGCCGCAATAGGAACTACTTTTTTTTTATTGCAGATTTCTTTTCTTCATGATCTATACAAACTAAATATCAAGTTTCTTCGACATCATTCCACTAGAGCGGGCACTACTTAGGTCTAAACAGGGTAACTTTAATTACAACCACCCTGTATTTAAAAATATTTTTCTATGATAAAAGGTAAATGAAAATACAGCAACAAAAATGGCATCTTTAAATCCATTAAATTAATCTTCATTCATCTTACTTCATTGATTAGAAATCTGTGAACGAAGCACATTTAGTAGAAGAAAAAACTCTATAAAAATCGAATAAATTTAAATTATTAAATCATATGTATTCACGCAAAAATATATTTGGCGTGAGTTTAGCATTCTTACTGAATATATCGTGTCATCCTTGGCGAATAATTTGGCGATTATTCATTTGCTTGAAATTAATAGTATCGGAAAATCAAATTTGTGTTTTAGACACTTTTCTTCCCAAATGATTGGAATAAAAATTTAACACAAAACTGCAGTGTTAGCCATACAAAATGCAGTTTTTGCATACCAAATTTGATTTTAACGCCACTGTGTTTTTTTTTAATTATCTTTTTTACATGTTTCTGAAAGTAGAGACTTAAAAACAGTCAATCAATTGTCCGATTTGTCTCAAAATATCATATGTGTCTGCACTATAGATGTTAAATCTGTGTACCGAATTTTATATATCTAGCTAGCTTCGTATTGTAGTTATAGTGTTAATTTATATTCGAATAGTGAACAGACTTCAGAAAATTTTATAGAAATTTACAAAGTAGGCATATAGACCTACATGAATTTCAATCATCTATGTTAAAGCGCTTTTGATTTATTTTTGTCGCAGAGAGATAGACGGACATTTTCAAAAATATGTGTTTCGAACTCAGGGAGGTCAGAAACATGGAGATTCGTCAAAATCTAGAGTTCAAATTTTTTGACCTATTACTATACTCTCTCTATACTATTTATGCTAGAAAGTAAAAAGTAAAAAAAAAAAAAAAACAGCCACTACAGTTATTTTAATATAAAAAATATACATTATTTTTAATTTAATCATAAATCTTACAATCCTTCTAGAAAATGCCGATTTTCTAGACATAATACAAAATAGATATTTTGAATTATATAAGTTGTATGTGTAAATCATAGAAACCATATAAAATTACCTAGATTTAAAAAAAAGAGAATCGGATAGAAAGGAAATCCTCTTAAACTACTTTCCGTTCCTTTAACCAATCAATTACAGATAGCAGATTCGTAGAAGAGTTTAAAGATCTTTTAAAAGATGAATAGTTCTTTGAAAAGTTTCATCATTATCAGTATCTGGAACAGATTCATTAAGATTGAAATTGCAGTTTTCAACCTTGGCGGACACAGTTTCGGCGAGAAGATCGATGCACCGCAATGAATATTTTAATGACGTAAGGCCGCTTTTATGCATGGAGAACTTAAATGTATATATAAAAGAAGAAAAATGATCAAGAAATTTCTGGAATTATATTTAGTGGAATTTTTTCTTAATGAGAAATAATTAAAACTCAAAAGTCGTGAATAATCTCGATGTGATTCAAGAATAAGCTGATTTTTCTAGAAGATAGCTTTTTTAGATTCTAGAAATTAAATTTTCTAGATTATACAAGATGAATCGATTTTTCCCCCAAATTCATAAATAAAAGAAAAATAACTAAAAATTAATAGTATGGCTATTAGTAAATTAAATACAAGTGGTAAATAATTTATCTAACTATTATATAAAAATATTTAAGTAAATATTGCATTTTATGAAATTGTTAGCCATTATAAAATAATCGAGTTAGTAGTTAATTAATTTGCTTAATCAGTTTAAAACAAACCTAACCTCTCGAGTCATTTCCATCAACACCAAATTTGTGAAGATGAGATGATAAAAAAAACAGGTTATATAAGATTGTCATTTTTTTACTTAAAGATTGTACTTAGAAAAAGATATGATGAATATTGTGAAAACGCTCAAGATAATAAATCCAGTAATTAAAATAATGCATATAAAATATAATATGCTGAACTCCTTAAAAAAATTATTAAATTTAAAACAATTAATAGAAATAAATATATTTAAAACAAATTTTAGAAATAAATTTGGTATCACTGAGAATCTTTTTTTTAAATATTAAAATGCTATAAAAATTTAAATGGTGCAAATATTTTGCAATAATATGATCTTAAATTTTTAAGGTATAGTTAAATAAACTTTGACAATTTTTAATACAATTTAATAAAAAGTTTACAAAATCATTTCTTAGTAAAAAGTTGCTATCTAAGAAGTTGTTCTTGTCATATTTTGTAGTACTAAATAAAATTATCTCCTCCGTAAAGATTCTTGTTTCATATTTTCTGATGCAATGTGGCATACGGACTTTGCACGAGTATACTTCATTTTATTAAAAACTGACTGAGAAGAAATGACAGAAATATTTTATGGAAAACTAGGGGACATATGAAAAAAACTGGAACCGAAACATCCCATAATATCAGCATTTATAATAATTAAAGAAAAAAAAAACCAGTAACAAAATATAAATAATGCACAACTCGTTATTCAGACAACTTGAAAAAAAAAGTTCATAAAATTCGTCAGGTGTTTTAGAGAAATACAATTTTTTAATAACATTATTAACTGTTGTACCAAAAAGAAATTTTATATAATTTTAAATTAAATTTAGCTTGGCAATCTGTGCTGCTCTGATAATCCCCAAATCCACCTTTTTTTTTTCTTTTTTTATCATATTTTAATTGGTTTAATTTTCATAAAATTTTTCTCCGAAGAGAAATTAAAAATAGCAGAAAAGCCAATCAACTTCTAATAATAGTAGTTAATCTAAAATTAATTAAGGTATATTAACATTTTGAAAAAAAAAGAAAATCTAGCAAAATATAATTAGAATGAAATTATTAATTGTTTTCAAGCAATTAGCTTCGTTAAAAGGTTTTGCGGACAAAATTAGTTTTTAAAGAATAACTTAATACTCTTTTAATTAATTTTATCATATTTTTTATTTTCATTTTTCATTCATTGTCCATTTATTTTAAAAGACATTTTAAAGAAAGACAAAATTGCTATTATCTATTGTACCTTAATTAATCGGCATTTTATATTGCATAATTTGATGCTCTTATAAGAAAAACAAAATATTTAGCTCCTTTGAAGATTATGTAATTAAATAATTTAATTAATAACCTATTTAATTATATAACTAAAATGGATAAAAGGCGCCTTGATTTTTAGAGAAATTCCGTGCTTTTGTAATAACCTGTTGTTGTTGTTTCTAATGGCAATTGTCATAGACAAGCTCGCTGGCGAAGTCAGCGATTTTAAGGCGAGAGAGCGTCTCTGGTTTTAGTAGCGCCATCTTGGGGAAAGAGTACGTTTTAGCTAGTTACGCGTCACAACCCTTTTTACGTTGCGTACTTCATTCATGCATTTCATTCACACATCTACAGATCGTAATTTTGACCTGAATCAGAGAACGATCACCTCTGAACAAGTGCACTCAGTGGTATTGTCCCGACATGGAAGATTTTGTGAACACGTAGAATTTGTAGAATTATACTTTCACCAGTCACCACATACACGGGGAATCTTCAGCCGGTGGGATTTGAACTTAATAACATTATAAACTGTTACATCAAACAGGAATTTTAAATTGTATTTAATATTGTATGCATACATTTAATGAAGGCTATCAAGAGAGTAATTTAGTGCATGATTATGTTTTGAACTATGATATCAGTTTAATATTTTAATTTTGAAATATTCAATTATTCAAGGAATTCAATAATTAAGAACTAATTCATTTAGGAACGAAAAAATACCAACTGCTCTTTTTCTTCTTTATATTTGGAATTTATTTTTATTCTAGGCTTGCAAAAGATTTTAAATAAAATTAATAACTATTATGCTTATAGCTTTTCAATAGAATTTTCATCATTAAAGATACTCGCAATGATCTTTTCTGCGGCAATTAAAATTGAGAACTTTATTAACTCTTTTATATAATGGATGTTCTTGCTCGAAACTGAGTTTCTTATTTGTGCTTATTATACTGAAGCTATTCAAACAATGCAAATAATTGGCTATTTACTTAACTGAATTCCCAAAGAAAAATGCATATTCACTTTGAATGACCGAAAAATTCAGTAAAGAGAAAACTGAAAATTGTTTTTACAAGTCAGTTTTTTTAGGTACATATGGATGATAGCAAATTGCTTTACTCAAGAACTTTTTCATTTGTAATTTGAAACAAATTTAATCTCGGTTGCCAATTTCTTAAACATGTTGTAATAGAATTAATATCAAGGAAAGAAATTGAAGCAAATTATATACCATATATATAAAATCAACGTAGAAAAGCACTATTTTACGGTAAACTCATTTGGATGCTGATCAGATGCCGGATCAATGACGTCTAGGCTAGACGAATCACTTTGTGGCTATGACTATAAGACTGTTGATTGAAGAATTTTCAGGAATTTTGGCAATAGGAATAATAAGAGACGCATTAAGCCGATTGTTAGGGAACCCTTCATGCCCTGTCTCTGAAGCTATAAAAAAAATTAGCTGGCTTAGCTGAAGTCAGTCGTATAGTTGAGTCAACTGGATTAATCCGCTGAAGAGCAAAGGTCGAGTGGAGCTCATGGGATTCTTGAATTCAGGATTGAGGTGTGCGCTGAGTATTTAGTCAAGTTTTGTTGCGCAATCGAGTCACGTGCTGAGTAGTCAGTTGTACAGGGTTAGCAAGAAATAAGTTACCCACATCTTAAATGCGTTCTATTGATTCAAATGAGAAATAACTTGAACTTCAGATTATTAAGATCATGCACTTTACATTTATTAAATAAAATTAGTGCAAACATTTACTGATAGGTGGCGTTGTGATACACATAAAACATTTAATATGGTTTATAATTGTTAAATAAAGTAAAATTATAATTGCTCAATTTCTATAGATGACCAGAGTGAGTCTGTCGGAATATTAAGAATATGCACCTAATGCTGTCATTCAAATCTAATAGAGATGATGGGCTTTGATGGTAGATATTGTCCTTCAAATAACCCGGAAACCAAAATTCACAAAAGGTAATGTCCGGCGAGCGAGGAGGGCATACTATTGTGAAATAGCGGCTGATAACTCGTGCTTCTGTGAAAGACTATTTTAACAATCGCTTTAAACGACGATTAATATGAGGTGATGCACCATCCTGCATGAAAATGATGTCCAGAAGGCATCCACGTTGTAGAAGAGCTTGGCATTACGAAGTCTCTCAGCATATCATTGCACAATTGTAATGTAACGGAACAGGTTTGGATTCCTGTTAGTTATCCAAAGAAATACGGCCCAATGATAAACGCAGGTGTAAACCCACACCATACTGTCTCTTTTTCAGAATGCAAGAGTTCTTCCTGGATAGCGTGAGAGTTTTCTTCTGACCATATTCGAAAGTTGTGAGTGTTAACTTTGAGTGAGGAAAAAGTGGGCCTCATTACTCCATAAGAACGTTCGATGGCTAAGTTGTGTCACCACCATTCGAAAAAGGCACTGAAGTGCAAAGGTTTTACGGAACTTTAAGTCTCCGTCCTGCAACAGGTGCACAGTCTTGATTTTGTATGGATATAAATGCAAAGTCTGTCATACGATTTTTCGTACAGTTGAATACGGCATATCCAGAACACGCGAAACAACTGCAAACTCACTCTATTATGCGGCGACTGACTGCTGGCTTCAACGACCACGGTCGCAACATTTTCGACGCTGGAAGGCGGAAATTTTTTTTTTCGTCCTCTTCTTGTAAAATTACCAAGTTGCTCAGTTGTTTAAAAAAATTCTGCATCATCTTGTTTAAGGCACCTGGAGACATTGGACCACTTCGTATCTGCTTCATGCAGCGACATTCCTTTAGAGCTGCAACGGAGTTTTGTTGGTTCTGGGAGAACAATTTCATCAGAAGCGCTTTTTTTTGCAAATAATTCATGATGAATAGAGAAGTAACTAATGTTCGTGCAGAATCCGTCTTCTTTTTATCTAAAGAAAAATGGTAATAGACAAGCGCTATTATGTTTCCCATTTTCAATAATGAAAATAAATGCCATTTGTGTTACAGTTCCATCTATTGATGAATTTTTGTATTGAATTTTTTAATTAATAAATTAAAACGCATCATCTGCATAATCTGTAGCTCAAATTTTATCCTATTTGGGCCAACAGAACGCATTTTAGAGCACTCTGAAGTGAGTAAATTATTTCTTTCTAAACAGGTATATTAGTGACTTGACAGTTGGGTATAGATAAAGTGAAGAGATAGTGAAGAATAGCAGGTGTTTTGAGAGACGCGAAAGACTGTGTAAACTCTTTTTTTCTTCTGTGTTCTATCTGGCCTCTTCATGTGCTGGCGTATTTATTTGTTACAATTAACTATTTTTAGCTTGCTTTTTGTTGCAAATGTTGCTGTTTATTGCCTGTATATATCTCTTCTGTGTTTTTCCTTTGTGTTAATAAACATCGTTATCGGTTATTGAGCCTTGCTGACTATTTCAACAAACACCTACTTCAGCGAAACTGTTTAATTGCTATTGAGTTTGCAGAATTTTGTGGAAATATTTTCACTAATAATATTTGCGATTGACGATTATCTAAAATTATTCTCACTTACAATACCATTTTCATTAATTTGTAGCTTCTGTGTTAGCCCTTCTATGCCATTAAATTTTTTTTATAATTCTTGTTATGTCTCCAGGATATCAGTTTGTATATAAGTCCTTAAACATTGTCATTTAGACTCATAAAATCCAGAACTCATCATAGGCTTTAGCTGCAAGATCTAATATCACAATATTTGCATTTTCTGATTGTTGAAGATGATAAAGGACAAACAAAATGATATACATTGCCAGATATCTACATTTTGCACAAAAATGCATTTCTACTTACAGGCCAAGTCATATATTGATTAATCAAAGTAAAAAAATAAAATAATACATGCCATAGTTTGGACCAGGCGGTATTTAAATGACCAAAAAGTTTGTTATAATATCATTGCTATATTTTACAACATATATAATATAAAAATGCATCATGTTCGATAAGAATGGTACACTCCCTTAAAATAAGTATTGTTTTTTTTAAATCCTAAAAATCTATATAACAATTAATCATGACGAAAGTCAGTAATCTTCACAATTAATTACTATTTATCTATCAACGCAGATTTAGTTTCATAATTAATATAATCGATTGTTACACCCGAAAGTATCAGAATATAATTGTACTATTCATAAATACTTAAGATCGTCTTGTTTTACGTGCTTCGGATTTATTCTTTTAGAACGCATAAAGTTTCTTTCCCTCGAGAGAGGAATAAGAGAAAATATATGATTCTTGTTGACTGAATATAATATCATTGACTATAATATTATTTGTGATATCAAATTATCACAAGCAATTTAATACCAATAGATAGAAGTTGAAGCATTGAAAATATAATTTGCGATTTCATCGACAATATTTGCACGTTCAGTATTTCATTCTAAGAAAAATATATCAAAAATTTTATTCATGTGCCAAACAAGATAAAATTGAACAAAGGAAATATTACATAAATAGTAATACAGGTTTTGTAAATATATTTTATAGATTAAAGCAGGGAAGAACAAAACGAGTCTCGATGTTATAAGTTGACCAAATTTAATAAATTCAGTTTCTGAGATAAACTGCTTTTCTTTGCATTTGTTACTATAACATTTTTTTTGTATTGCATTTAAATAGATAAATTTTTCTTTTAATATAATTAATATTATTTATCATTTTTAAAATGGTAAAACAAAAATTTCCTTTTGTTATGGTACTGGAATAAGATAATTCTAAGCTGCCGTGAAGATGAAAACCGATAAAATTCAAGACTTGTCGAAGAGACAAGACAGCGCACTAAATTATTACGTTTTCTGAAATAATAGTTTGTAATAAATGAATGATTGTATTTTAAATTCTAGCTCAAAGTATATTAATATAATTTAAAATCGATATTTATATTGTAATTGAATATGAATTAAAAATTATAACACTTCAAAATCCTCGTACAATATTTAATAAATAAGGAAATGGTGAGAGTAACTTCACTGTATATATTTATTATATAACATGTGTGGGGTACTAAATGTTTCTGTGAAGTGATGATGTTTGAGTAATACAAAAAAAAACTATTTCATTTCCATGCTTATCCCTATTGGCAACTTACTTCGGCCTATCTTGCATGCAACTTAAACATACAATAAACGTAAAAATTGTTTTTAAAATGTGTAAGGTATTCAAAGCAATTAGAGTTCCAGATATGTAAGGAAACTGAATTTTTTAATAAAATTGAAAATGTAATTTTCCTTAGAAGCCATACACATTTCCTTAGAAGTCATGAGTTTGAAGGTAGTGGAAATATTTTCTCAATTGTACTTTCTTCATTTGGAAAATTCATAAAAACGGATAAATATATGATAAAATATATATGTACGATTTAAATATAATGCAAGAGTTATTTTTCCCCCATGAAGGTGTATCAGTTCTGGTCTAATTTATTCAAATTCCGTTTCACGGAATTTAAAATATAGTAGCTCACTTGCATGGAAAGAGATTTTTATGACCCTGACAGTTTCTTAAGAGACACGCATCTTGTAGTAAGGGCCAAAACGCCGCGAACGACTAATCATTCAAACTTTTATATAGTTCCAACATAATCATTTATTATATTAAGTGAATAATTATGATTCTTCACTTAATATAATAAAAAAACAGAAATTAAATATATATATTATCATATTCAGCAGAATTAGAAACGAGAAATTATTTTGAAAAGAACATTGATTTAATTTTTTTCCTTAAAACTAAAAGTATATATGCATCAGTTAATTCTCTTTTAGGATCTATATAGTATCGTTCTCCAATAAATTCTCTTTTAGTATCTAAATCGCATAGTTCTCCGATAAAGAAAATATATATTAGATACTATCTATGAACTGAACATATATTTCAGTAATGAAATTCAAACTGAAACACATATTTCAGTAATAAGAAAAATATTATGAGGCACTACTCTAGAAAATTCAAATGACAGTTTTTCAAAATGTATTTCTTACATTATTAAGACAATAGTTGGTCTTTCAAAATTAATTCATCACATTAATAAGACAATAACTTGTCCTTCAAAATGTTTTTATTACATTAATAAGACAATAGTTGGTCTTTCAAAATGAATTCATCACATTAATAAGACAATAACTTGTCCTTAAAAATGTTTCTTTACATTAATAAGACAAGAAATGGTCTTTCGAAATGAATTAATTACATTAATAAGACACTAACTGGTCTTTCTAAATGAATTAATTACATTAATAAAACAATAACTGGTCTTTCTAAATTATTACATTAATCAGACAATAATCGTTCTTTCAAAATGAATTTATTACATTAATCAGACAATAATTGTTCCTTCAAAATGAATTTATTACATTAATAAGACAATATTCGGTGTTTCAAAATGAATTAGTTACATAATAAGACAATAACTGATCTTTCAAAACTTGATTCTTCAAGTGGGATTCAAGGAAACTCGGATTATGTGGAATTTTATATTATTATCCGATATTGTGACAAAATGTATACCTATATTTCGATACATTGCTTGAAGATCATAAAAATAAGTTTCAATAATCCGTAATGTATTTGGAAGGAAATCTTTTAATGGAGAACCTCTCATGAAGATTATTTTTTCTAATAAGTTTGCCAAGACAGGTTGAAAACTATTTTTTTTTTCTTCAATTTCTAAGGATTTTCTCAAGAAAATCCTTAACTGTGATAAAATACAATGGTCATTGCAATTACCAAGATCAAATTCTTCTATATCTTGATTATTTTCTTAACCTTTTTTTTAACATTTTTTTTTACCTTTTCTAGAAAGAATGCATTTGATCTCTTTCTTTTCTTTTAGACAAAATATTTCCAACTATTTGCAGGTAAGAGATGTAATTTCGGTAGCAAGGGAGCAGTTTATTTTTTCGCTTGTTCCTGTCCGATAGAATTTTCGCGTTTAACAGTTAACAAAGCATTCCATTTGATAAACTGGTGATACGATTCTAATTGTATTTCCAGAATTTTCTTTCTCGACTGTTGTCAGAATTGTAATATTTGGATATGCATTAAAATGTTTGAATGATAGAATATTTTAATTATTATTCAATTTCTCTTCTACGATTTCTTTATAATTTTCAATTATTTTTTCAATTTCTTTATAATTTGCATTTAAGAATTTAAAAAGATATTGATTTTACTATTTCATGTTTTAATTCTGCAAACTAATCCGATAATTAATTTAAATAGAATAAGATTCCATATTCAGATAGCATCTTGGCGTACATTTCAAATTCAAGCAGAAAAAATGAATAAACCAGCATCAGTCAGAGAAAAAGTCAATTCACCACTTATGAAGTAAAATTGCTAGGAAGAATTAAAATAATAATTGCCAATTGAGTGATCTCAAGGTTGGATTATTAAAAAATATAATAATTTTAATAGCTTTACTATCAGATATGAAAATTAATTTGAATATATTTCTAAAATTAAATTCCATACTATGTTGTGAAAGAATTGGATAGGTTAGGAAAAAAAAACACGCATTCATACTTCTGAAATCGGTCGTTGACAAATAGGTATAGATGAATTTTAATTATTTGGAATATGATTTTTGTGAAAGGAAGATATTTTTTTATTATAATTTGTAAAGATTTTAAAAATTTATTAACTTAATAGATTTCCTAAATACCAAACAGATTTATTAAAGTTATTTTATAAAGCAATTTCATCAGAATCTAATAATGTTCAAAACACTTCACACACATTGGGAATGGTCAATTATTGACTATAAATCCTAAGCATTTTCTCAGGGATATTTATCTACATAAATTACATTGACCAATTCAGACCGAATAAAAATAGCATGAAAAATAAACTATCAATGAAAAGGAAAATGTAATTATTATATTATGAGTTTGCTTATATCAGGAAAGTGAAGAGTCAAATGAAATTAAAATCTTTATTTCTTTTTATGCGATTGATTAATGGATTGATTTAAAATCTCTTCAATTGATTGAACGTATCAATTAAAGGAATATGAATAAAAATTCTGAAAAGCATATTTTAAATTCTGCTTTCTTTAATTAGTCAATAGTTAAATTGTTTTACTTTTATGTATGTGTCAATGGTATGGATGAATGTTTTGAAAAGTGTTACAAAATATTTATATTTTTAAATTTTGGAAAAATATTTAAAAAATATATATATTTCTGCATGAAACAAACATATAATAGAAAGGAGCTAAAACTGAAATAAATATTGCTTTATGGAGGTAAGAAAAGTTCGAAATAAAAAATCTGCGAGTATAGACGCATATCAAGTGATTTGTTCCAACTGTTACAGAAAAATTAAAAAATGATTTATCGAGTTTCTGAATAATAAATCAGCTTTATTTCTTTGTAATCTTTAAATATTAGGATACAAAAAAAATAAATGAAAAGTCCGTTTTTATTCACATTATGAAACATTAAAATGACTGAAAAATCTATTTTAATGAACATGCTGCTTACTCTCTAGTTCATAAACACGGGACATATTGTGAAATTGTATACATAATTTGAACAAAACATACGCAACATGGATTTAATTTATGAAGTTTTTAGTAAGAAAACTTTATCCAAATTTAAAATTTGAGAAATGAAAATTTAAAGATGTAAAATTGTTTTACAATGTTAGTTTGTATCAATACCAACGTCGATGGTTACGTCGAAACTTTCTTTCCTATACTCTAATAATGTTCTTATTATCAACTGTATGCCATTGGTAAACAAAAGTTAAGAAAGAGCATGTTGTTCAAGTTCAGTCCGTGGCTATTTGTGTGAAATGTTTGATCAGTGGAATAAGATTAATATATAAAATCTAAAAAAAATCCGAATTTGTAGTTTGACTCTTCTTCAATTAATTGAAGCAAAAAGCTTACACAGAGAATGTTTATACAGATTCTAGTCACAAACTCAGGCATCAGATTTACTAAATTTGAGTCATGGTATCTTTGAGTTATATCGTTTGCATTAGTTCAAAATTATATTTGTCAGTACAGACTACAAAAAATCTGTCGAATCTATTTCGATTATTCATACTTATTTCTTAATGCTCTTTTCAGCAAAATTTTTAAATGTCATCTTATGAAATTTGAGAATTTCTTTGACTTGCGCAATAATAAAAAAATAAATCCTGCTTTTTTTTTTCAAAAATAAAATCGAATGTACGCATTTATCAATTTCTAAGTTGTCTCTCTAAAAGTCAAACTGTAATGACCGAAAACTAGAAAATTTGGTAGAATTACACTTTGGGAAATGCGATGTAAGCCTCAGAGGTATTTAATTAGTATTATTTTAATTAAAATGTTGCAGCTCCTTAAAAACCCCAAGAAAAATTTTCGCTTTAATTCTGTAACTTCAAAGACATTTATCTTAAAATTTTTTATTCCATCCTAAAAATTTAAAAGTTTGTATTTTTAATAAACTATCATGCCGATTTCTTCTATAATATATAAATATAAATTATTTGATTATATTTCCAAAAATATTTTAATGCCTAATAAATTGGAATAATTTTTACTGATTTACTGAAACTAATTTTTTTTCTTTACACTATTATTTGTATGATTCCTGTCCATTGTTAAAATGATGCATAAGGTAAGAATTTTATTTTTTTCTTTAATTCCACAATTTTTTTTCAGAAACCGTGCTTAATACAAAATTGCGATAAATTCCTTTTCTTGAGCTTCATCATTAAACGATGCTAATAATAGCTTGAATTATTGAAGATTTTTGCTTATTGACTTGAAATAATGTTAAAGTAATTTATTCAAAATGTTTAAGAAGCAGTAAATGCTCGTTTTATATTTGTAGTAAGTTTAAAAATTAAGTATCCATTACATCTTCACCATATAATTCGTTCCAAACACATGCGTTTTTCAATTAGAATCATGTATCAAATGAGTATAAGTAATTGGAGAAATTATATTACTTTTGATTAAAGTAACTTAAAACACGGTCTTTGAACTCGAAATCAGAACAATGCTATAATCTGTTATTGAACAAACTTTCGTCATTAAGTAATATCATTAGACACGGACAATTAAGTTATCAATTATAATTTTGTTGCAGTATTTTCTACTTGTTTATTTTTAAAAGACAAAAACTGAGAATCTTTGTTAAGAGCCAAGAAGGTGAAAAAAAAAATCTAACTTTCATTATCAATAACAATTTTTATAAGTGACATGATAAATTATGCAAATTTTTCTATTTAGCAAAGCATCACTTGAAAAATCGTTCTTCGCGTTTTCTTTTAAAATTTGCAAAAACAAATCATTAAATCAGTCTATGGCAACAAATCATTGTCCCTAGGTATTCTTTCTTCCGTCTTTTCTTTTAGTAACTTCATAAATGTTTTTCCCTTCCTTTTTTACTCGGACGCTAATTACTACTAAGACTCAGGGACCATAATTAATTCTCAGTAGGTGTTTTTTTCTGCTTATTTTTCTGTCTATGAAAGGTTTCATTAGCTATCGAAATATAAAATGCTTCTTTTCTAATTCTAAATATTAACACCTTTTCTGATTTTTGATATGAAATTGTTATATCTATGTTAGTTTTAATTTTGAAAGTTTTGGATGAAGCCGAACATAATAAAAGTTCAAATGCAATTTCTTATTGTAACATTACAAATTGCATTTCTTATTGTAAGTTCACATCTTACTTTAAAGAAAATAAATAAGAGAAAGGTATTTTAATATTGGTCAAAATAATTTAAGAAACATGGATTTGTAAGTAAATGTGAAATATTTTTTCCTCCGAAAATAAATTTTTTTATATTATTGTAGTTTTTCCGATACACTATTACTCAAAAAAAAAAGGGACAAAAGAGAAATGAAAAAAAAAGGGCTGAGAATACTGAATAGATATGATTTAATTAAACACTGACAACATTAATAATTACGTAACAAATACGAATTTATGATATTATTTCTAAGGAAAATGAAGACAAAATACTTTAATCAAAATACTTTCGTTGAAAAAAAATAATGTTTTACAATTGAATTGACAAATGGAAAATCTCTGAGAAAGAGATTAGTTAATAAAAATAAGTAAACTTTTATTATTATATTGAGTTTACAGACGCCGCTTCCATATATGTGTTTTTTCGATTCAGAGGGGTGTATTATTTGGAGATTCCTTAAAATCTATAATTTGAATTTTTTACAATCTATTGCAATTTTTTTTGTATGCCTCGCTTACAAGAAAGTAACAAGCAAGAGCTTCCCACAAACAACAAAGGTCTTATTCTTCTCTTCCTACATAAAATTGTGAAGGATTTGCATGACACGGTCAAGCAAGAGTTACGAAATATATCTCGTAAATCTGACGTTCTATGAATCTATCAAGCAAATAAGCATTGAGGACGTCTTTTATCTAACCAACTGTAACCAAAATTTCACATAGAGCTGCAATTGCAGTCTCTAGATCGCATACCGAATTTCGCTAATTGAAGTCATTGTTTTTGCCAAATTACAAAGTTTATATGCAAGCGAAAATACACTACCTCTAAAAACACCTCTTCTCTCTCTCTCTCTCTCTCTCTCTATATATATATATATATATATATATATATATATATATATATGTGTGTGTGTGTGTGTGTGTGTGTGTGTGTGTGTGTGTGGATCAAAGTTTAATAAGAATGTATAATTTAGATGCTACACTTGTATATCAAATTTTATCTAGTAGATCTTTATGTTTTTAATATAGAACTGTTTGTCCTTAGATAGACAAAAAGGCGAATTCTCTCTCCACGGATTTCATTCTAAACTTGTTAGAAATCTACAATTTCATTTTATGTCCATATAAAGGACAGACAAATGCCATAATGTGTTTGTCTATGAGATCTGTAACATGGAGATTTCTCAAATCTCGAGTTTCAGTTTTTTTCTTGAGATTACAATATTTTTCCTTATGTTTCCTATACATGAATGTAAAAAGGAATGTTTCCCGAAGATTCGGATTACAAATAAAATTTCAAATGCCATTTGAAAAGATATATCAAAAATTAAGAATAAAGACAATATTTTTATAAAAGATCATGTTTTCAACATAAACAATTTTTTTTCTGTACAGGAAGTGTAAGAAATTCACATTTCGAAGTTGATTTAATCTTCTTTTAATGCAATTTTACTTTATTAATATACTTCTTAATAGTTGTGTAATAAAAATTCAAAAATCAATTTGAGAAATCAGCTCTATGATTATAATACATTTCTATAGACATTTGTTGTAAAATAAGGTAACTGCAATAGACAAGTAAATAAAAAAAAGAATTTTGAAATCTATTATATAAAAATGCAAATTATAATTAGATATAATGCATAATTATTACATAATTAGGCAAAGCATTTTAAAAGAAATAAAATAATTTGGTTTGAAATGCAGTAGGAAATTATTAAATATTAAACAATCAAAAAAACAATGGTGCGAAATTCAAATCTAAATATATTATTAAATAAAATTAAACATATATTATTTATTATTTAAATACAATTAAATATATTATATTTGATATTTAAATAAAATTAAACATAGTTTATTTGCATTTCAGACTAGTTTTACGCATATAAACTTGCAATAAAACAACAGAACAAATTCTAGTGTCCTTTTATTTGATTCCAAGATTGATATTTTCATGTTTGGTGATAAAGTCTCTGCAATTTATTTGTAAATAAAAAATTCACTTTTATTATTCAGCTTTAAACTTATTGGAAACAACTGCCTTTATTCAATACTCTTTTGTGATGCAGAAATAGAAGAAAAATCATTATATTTCTTTATTTTTTTTATTTTACCTCCACGTATGATCTAAGTATCGCAAAAGTGGAACGGTGCAAACATTTTCTATCGAGTCAACCCTTCCAGAATGATCATCTTTCCGTTCCAATGCTTACTATGGAATTCGATTACTGGCTGACACGTGCTCAACAACTATACTTTTATTCTGTCTTTCTTACTGTTTGAAAATATAAATATGACAACTCTGTATAACGTCCTGCGTCCTAACACATTTATTCAATAGTTGTTGCTGACAGAAGGAGTCTCTGTTGAGCAGACAAAGTAGACAGTATAGGTTTGTATAATTTAATGAATTTGTTACATATAAGGACTTAAAATGTATTTGTGAAATGTATATAGTGTAAAAGTGAAATGTGAACAATACGTTTTACAAAGGTAATAATTGAAAGAATATTGTTTATTTTAAAATACAATGAATAATTATATTAAGACTGTCATTCGAAGATGATACAATGGTTTGCAGTAATTTAATTATTTGTAACCTAATATTATTTAAAAATCAAATTTATTTCTGATTGCAACATTTTGAAATCTGCCAGGATAAATTATGTAGAAAAAATAAGAAGTTTTTACATTTTATTTTAAATCAATAAAATTGCATTCGGTATTAAATTTTATAAAATATTCTAATTCATTTTTAAGAGCAATTTAAAGAACATTTCAAAGAAATTTAAAGCCCATTTCAGAAACAAAGTTCAGATAATTGTCGAATAACAATATATAATGAATTTATTATACATAGAATATTACAATTATATGTTAAAAGAGTAAAATATATCGATTTCATGTTTTAGTTTGCAATTGTAAGTTGGTAAATAGTATGAATAGTGTTATTATTATTGAGTTCGAAAATATTTAAATTTAGATAACTTTTAAAGCTTACGAAGGGGGAAAAATATTTGAAATATTGTTTATAAACATTTTCAGATAGAAACAATGTTACTTTTATATATATTTTATTCCACTTGTTTGACTTTAATTCAGGAAAATTTCTTGCAAACAACATGATCTTCCAATTGCTTTTATGTAATAAACATATAGAACATCCGATTTTATAGTGATATTATTGATTTAGCTTTAAATAATTGATGAGGAAAAAATCTATCAAACTTAAGAGTTTAATTTGTTCTTAAAAATAAGAAGAAATAATAAATCCATAATGAATATCATAAGGAACATTATTTAAAAATATGCATTACATAAAAATGAAAACTGATTTAAATTTTATATATATCCTTTATTTATATACAAATAAAAACTTTTTTTCAATGTTTATTATATTTATTACTTTTCTGCAAAAAAGAAGATAAAATATTGAACTTAAAGCTAAACTTATACTTTGTACAGAAATGTTGTTGCTTAAGAAACTTTATTTCACACATTAGTAAATTAAATTTATAATTTTTTCTCATTTTCTTACGAATCTATAATGTTAAAACACGAATATTTTTCTACGAACTAAGCTCAAACTTTGCTTCCCTAGATATTTTACACAAAACTCCTTGGAACAAATTTTAAAAGCTAGACCATCTAGGACTTTCAATCTAACCAATCCAATATTTATTGAATGAATCACTTGATCCCGTATTTTGTCTTTGTAGTGTTTCCCATTCGTTTAAATCTTGCAATCTCCGTTGACTGAAATTTGAATATGGAAATTTCAAGTTTCAATCTACGTACAAAGACTGAAAAAGGTAAAAAGTTAACTAGAAACATCATTGGACTGTCACAAAGATTATACTTTTAAGTAATGAAATTCATAAGATAGGCGTTTCTGCTCTTATCTATAAAACTGCTTTCTTTAAATAATGACTGTTTTTCAAACATTTCTAAGCAGGAATAGCTAACATTTAAAGTTTAAATATAGAATTGTTTGAATGTCTTTGGTACAAAAATCAAGTAGTGAGAATCTATTAAATTAAACTTTCAAATGAAATTCTTGAAGCCACAGAATTCATTTATTTTGATATAATAAAGAAAGAAGCCCAATTCCGTATTATCAAGTACATGATTATAATCTTACAATTTCCAAATATCAGTACAGATATTTTGTTTTATATTTTTCAATAAAATTTGTTTTATTTCTCAAAATATAATCACGAGAACATAAGAATGGTAGAGCATAATTTAGCAATAAATTAGATTTATTAGTTAAAAGCAACTCGCATTCTAAGATAATCGAAAATTGGGCTATCATTTGTAAAACTCAGAATTTATATATTTAAATCATTCTAAATTATTTAGTTATATTTTTTAAAGAAATGTCTAAAATTATTCTAGAAAATTATAAAACAAAAAAATTAAGATAAAATGGTATTTTGAGCTATATGTTATTAATCACAGCAAAAGAGCATGTTATCAGTTCGATGTTCTATCAACTGAACAACGGGAATGGTTTATACGATCCCTTTATGTGAAAGTATTCCTATTATTTTGAAATTATTTTTGAAACAGCACTATTAATTATTAATTCTTATTATGCTCCAGTTTCCAGAAGTTAAAAATTAGAAACTTTCCTTAATAAAACAAAAAATGATTTTGATTTATTAATTAAATTAATAGAAAACGTATTAAAAAATAAGAAAAAAGTATATATTTGAAGGAAATTATCTGTTTTCATATAATCGGGTCCATATAATCTCCAAATTTTTTCATCAAATAATTTAGAAACATAAGAGGCTTATTAATTTGAATCCAGTACACTTGAGTAATATTTAAGTTAATTTTTAATTAAATTTTTATATTGTTATTACATCTATTTCTTATATTGATTTATATGAAATAGAGCATTTTGTTTGTAACTGTAATTCTTAATTTATAAAGTAATATAATATTCAAAATATTTATCTGAATAAACACCGCAAGTTAAAATCAATCATTGCTTCTTTGGCACTTTCTTAAAATACAAAGCTTTAATAAAACTTGTATTTAATTGCATTTTTTTTCAATTTTTTCTTGAAAGCAAGACAATAAATTCCATTTGCAAGTACATGCATTTGTCTATAACTTGCTAAATCTTAGCAAAGAAATGTACTAACCTTTTCCTGAATATGAAAACATATCTTTTTATCAAGTTGAAACTATAAAATTTAAAAGTAATATATTTTCTTCTCATTACAAATTATTTTTATTGTCTCTAATAAATAGAATGAAAATGCTGTTTATTCCTCCTAAATACAAAATGAATTTACTCTTCGTCCATTACTTCTCTGTAAAGCATGAATAGTCAAATAAAGATTATACTCCTTACACTTTAAAAATGAGAATACAAAATTAATTTCTAAATGTTCATAGCCTTTATTAATAAAAGCATTATCTACCCTTTTGCAGTGTAAATACTATTTAATTAACTTAATTAAACAATTCTAGTATTAAAATATACAACAGGCACATTTAACGAGAAACAGATGTGTATTAAAATGAAAAGTTTACCCTGTGTTATTTGACTAAGCATGAGATGCAATTTCCATTTTCGGTGGAAAAATGAGGAGTATTATCTGTTGATAATACTACTCCTTTTATCACCATTTTATTATTATTATTTCACCTTTTTTAAAGAAATACTGTCCAGTCATGTTAATTAACTAATTTCAATATTAAAATACAGAGAAGGGAATGTGCGACAAACTTACAGATAAAATAATACAGATTAAAAAATAATACAGATAAAATAAATAAATGTCTCGCAAGATTTTAATTTATTATTCATCAGATACAATTTCCCTTTTCGATGATAAAATTATCTCTAATGGTGGTTAAAGAGCCTCTAAGAGATCTTGAATCTTGACAAAGATCACGGAAAAGGACACCACTTTACTTGGCATTTATTGAATACTACCCGCCTTTGGCGACCAGCCAGTTCGCCAATATTACCGCTCACTACAATTTTCAATTAAATATTTTAAGTAACTGGTCTCTTAATAGATTCTCAAACAAAACATTTTTAATCTTCAAATTTTAATAGCCATACCAAACTTATACTGTTGTTTAGATCGTTTCGTTCAATTTACTATATATATTTTGCTAATTTGTTGTCATTTCCGGTAAAACTTCAACTTTAATCTGAAGTGGAAATGATGAAATTGCAATTAATATAAAGATATTTATTAATAAAACTAAGCGTTTTATTTTATTTATCATCTTTATTGTTATTGTTATTTATTTATTATTATTATTATTGAATACGAGTATTGCAGAATCGCTCGGTATTTAAGCCTTATGTGAACTACAAAATATTTTTCATAATTTATGTAATATCTCAAAGAATAATTCAACAAAATTTCTCAGATACAGCATAAAATTCAGTTTTAAGTTTTGCTTTCAAAAGAATTGAAATGAAATCTATAATAATATTTTGTTCCGGCCTATAAATATATTTCAAAAATTATGAAGTCTAAATTTAATGCAGTAAGGTATCATATTCTGAGAAATATTCTGAACACATCAAATTTCAAATAAATGAATGAATGTTTCTATTTTCCACGATCAACAAAGACTTATTTATGAGGTTTTGAATGTTAAAAATTTAGAAAAACTCAACATTTTCATAATCTTAGGCCAATTAATCTTGAGAAACATGCGCTCTGTTTGGCGCATTTGCTTTGAAATGATCGATGGAAAATCTAAAATTATCCTTTTTTTATTGAATAGTGATATTCAAATTTTCATTAATCAGTCAGTTTAAGTGATTGATTTAGTTGATTGGAAATTAACTCTTTTTATTTAAAATATTAGTGTTTCAAGAACATTTTGTCAATCGTGATTTTCACAGCAGAAGCTTTATGTAAAATCTAAAATTCGTTATTTATTAGAGCATTTATTTCATCAAGTTACATAAAATATAATCCTTTTAGATTTAGACCATTTTATCATATCTGTGTCTTACTAAAGGTTTACAAATTAGCTTTGTGGCCCTGATTTGAATGGATATTCTTTTCATACTAAACAAAACTTGCCTTAAAATAAAACTGATTTATAGGATTAATAATATAGAGAGTGTAAAAGATCATAAAATAATTTTTCTTGAATTCATTTTTTAGAAAAAATAATATTTCATATTTGTTTCATTTCCTACAGACACGTGCTGAAAATTTTTTTTGCAGATTTCATTTCCAAAAATATTTAATTTATTTTTAATTGGAGCTTTAATCAATGTGATGGCAACACTTTGAAAAAAGCTAATTTTTTCCCATGAATGCGAAACGTGCTCGTGCAGCTTAAATTTTATTTTTAATTTGTACGAAAAAAATTGTTGAAAAATAGAGTTAAATTATTTATTTAAAAATTGATTAAAATTATATTCCATTCAAAAAATATTAATGGAAAATAAAATTCCATTAATATTTTCTGAAGTTATAGCAGAAACACGTCAACATTTCGCTTAATTTATAAATAAATAAAATTCTAATTAAAAATTTGAAAACATAACCCTCAGGTGCACATTCCCGGCCTCCATGGGATACACATGCCAAATGTGGTAGCTGTAAGTTGAATGGTTTGGCCTGTAGAGCGCCAACACACACACACACACACACACACACACTGAGCTTTATTATAAGTATAGATCTAGTAGATCTCATCTATTCCATAACATGATGCCTCCACTAAGCTGCCTTACGAAAAATTTCATAAAGATATTTTTTCCTCAAGATTCCGAGGATTTTAGTTTTTTCTGTCTCAATATTTATTCCCACTAGTGTATTTGAAAAGATTTAATAGAACAACAAAGATATTTAACGTTATTTATTCTACATAAATTTCTTATTTGGCTGATGAACTAAAACCCGTCTCCTGAGATTTGTGATATTAGTCAACATGTTTTCAAGAATTATATCTAAAAATTATGTTTATGCACATAGATATTTTATCATTTTATTATTTATTAAGGGTTAAAATCTACTTTATTTTTCCCCTTGAATTTATTTACAGATTGGCATAAATTCAATGTCTGCAGCCGCTTTGTTTAGTTTTGTCTTGCGTTATTGCACTGTTACTATTTTAGAAATCTGTATTTTTTGGCAATGTGAACTCACAGATTAAATTAGATTACATCTTTTATTACATTTCCACAGCATTCCACAGGCTAAATTATGAATAAAATATAATGATGTTAAGTGGGGATTTTATGTTTTTTCACAGAGAAATATTTACAATAATTCTTTGAAATATTAAATGAAATAAGATAAGTTACAATTAGTTTTTAAATAAATAGTAGAGGTAAAACATAAGTTTGTATTTAAACGCTGACATTCTACTTTTATATTTGTCTTTCTGAATTCAGGACAATAATAAAAAATATAAATATTGCAGAAAGTTAAAAAAATATTTGATTAATTTAGCAATACGTAAATATTTCAAAATCACGATATTGCCGCATTGAAAAGAGGCAGCGGACTCTCCTTGGTCGAATGGTTATAGTCCTGATTTCATAATCAAGAGATTGTAAGTTCGAATCCCACTAGAGAAAATGCGATTCACAGTTTGTGTAAATATCTAATTCAATGATTTTATGTTTCCCTTTATTTCATGTTCCAGAAGATTCTGGACATTTTTTTAGTTTACCAGACAAGTGTTCTGGACTTTTCTTACTGTCTCCAGAAAAGTATTCTGGAACTTTCCCTGCTAGTATAAAAGCAGAAGATTTGTCAGTCACTGTGTTCTCAGTTCAGAGTAGAGTTAATAAATTGGTTTAGCTCTACTTCTTGCGTGTGTCATTTAATTCCATACTAAAGTATCTACGTAACAATATTATCAGATGACTTTTTATTTCCATAGCCATATTTTGTATCGATACTTCATGCAAAAATATACTATGGGTCACTCAAAGAATTTGTAGTGTTTGTATTATGAGAATAGCAAGTTGAAAAATTTGTTTTTATGTTGAAATAAGGTGGCATGATTCAGGATAATCATCGCTGATTTAAGCAAAATAAATTTTGACGATGAATTAAGTTTCTCAGTGTCACTCAAACGAGATGTATAATCATTCATTCTATCTATTTTGAAAGAGCAAGGAAAGTATTGATTCATTATTGAAAAAATCTGGCTATAATTACTTGGGAATTAAATGTTTAAAATGAAAAAATATATATATATATAAACAATATGAGAATAGTCTGAAGGGATCACTCTTTTATAAAATATCCGATAATATTTTTCAGATCCTAATTGAGAATTCCACATAAAATGATCATTAGACGATTTTTTATGGATCATCATTAGATGATTTTCAGTTATCTTTTTCAGGCTTCATATTTGGGAGAAGAAAAAAGATGACTACAATTAATTGAGAATGGAAGGTTCGAAATGAAAATAAAAAAAATGATTAAACAATATGAGAATGGACTAAAAGTTTCAATCTATCATCAAAATGTAATAATATTTTTCAGGTCTAATATTTTTGAGAATATTTAACAAAGAACTATGAATGCATTATCTCATAAAAAACGGGATATAAATATTAAGTTCAACACTTCTGTTTCGAAGTATGCAATCTTAAAAAATTCTTTAAAAAAAAGTTTTTATGTTTCAATTTTTTTATATTATTTCAAATAAATATCAATTTCAATTTTCTTTGGTTAGCTGGATTATCAACAATGGAAAACAACTAGATAGAAATTTTAATAACAATAGTAAAGATTTGAATTCCACTTTACCCAGATTTAGATTCCACTTTACCCAGATTTAAATTCCACTTTACCCAGATTTAAATTCCATTTTACCCAGATTTAAATTCCACTTTACCCAGATTTAAATTCCACTTTACTAATAAAATATCTAATTTAAAGGATAATGTTTTGAAGTTTTAATTGTTGCAAAAGTTTTTATTTTTTATTTTTTATGATGTAATGTTTTTGGAATTCTTTCCAAAATTCAAATTCCTTCCATTCAACGCATATTTATGCTTTATATATAATTTTGGTGACTTTTGGCCAAAAGGTCAGACTTTTAGACGATCAATGTACAAAAGCACAGATATGCATATACAGTGTGGTAATAATTAAATTGACGTCATTAAATGGATGGTAACTCTGGATCTATTGAGCAGATTCAACTATAATTTAAATTATGTGTTATGTAAATCATGCGGCAGAGTTTTATATCGTGAAAATAAATCTGTGAAATGCTGCGAAAACATGACACTACGACGAAGTAAAAAGAAAAATAAAACAATACAATGAATAACCGAAACCAATATTTATTTGCACATTTATGTGCTCTACGTGCATTTCTTTTCAGTAAACAATATACTGACAGTATACGACTGCATTATCAATGATCTCACCGAACATATAAAAAAAGAGCTATCCGGAAATCACAAAGATTTGTATATGATGAACATACAAGCACAGGCAAGCGGTAAAAAAGGCGAGAGTACATGGTCATCAAACAAGTAAGCTTGAATCATATTCTTTACATGATTTGTTGTATAAGAAGTAGCTCCATCTTGCATGAGCACTAATGATCCAACAACCTATTTGCGTAACGTCAGGAGAGTAAAATACTACAGGAATCTGCTATATCGTTTAATTCTGACTGTAAACTAACACTGAGACACCGAAGAAGCTGGAGCTCAGAATGAAATTCGTAGTCCCTCTACACTACGTTGCCACATATAAGGAATGTGGCTATTGTTGTTGTATGGCATGAGGATTAGTAAAAACCATTTGTAACAAATTTGTGTGTTCACAACGCTTTTCCGTATAAAAAGAAATGAAGTTGCCTTCAAAGAAGAAAAAGCCATGTAAGAAGAAATGGATATTTTTTTCCCATGCAATATGTAATAGCTCGTCCTTATTCATTTCCATGCTTGCCAGAAATCAAGACGTGCAGAGTGATTTTACATTTTCTATTCTTGAAGGACCTGCATTTCGTAATGATAAAATTTTGGGTAAATCTATGAAAAATATGGAACACTAAATGACCAATGCTCGGACTACAGAGAGCGCATTTCATTAATATTTGGAGAACTTGCAATGTTTCAGCTGTTGCCATTTCCTTCATAATCGCCAACTCAAATGCATCTCGTTTTTTCCCTGGTGCAAACGATAATCAATTATGCATTTAAAGAAGTTATTTGTATATACTTGTGTAGTTTATTTTTCAAATATAATATGTCTCTAACTTCAGGTTTACAAGATATAGAATACATTATTTACGAGTTAGTAAGGAAAGCGTTTATAAATATTTTAAAGTGGATAATTAGCTCTATAATTAGATGTTAGTTATAGATATTTATAAGTTTAGATGTTCATAATTAACCAATAAAATGTATTTACATGCTCTTTAAAGAAGCTTCGTAAAATTTTAAGCTGATTTTTTAATGCCAAATTAAAATCTTTTACAAAGATATTGTTCATAAATTTCCTAATACAGATCAACTCTGTTGAAAATATCTGGATAAATCTGCTTCATATTTATTATGATAATTTTATAATTTTATTGATTTTATAAGAAGATAACATTTCATAAGAAAGGATAATTAATTCCATCAAAATTATGAAGAGTATTGCAAAAGAAGCCTTCTGTAATAGAAGCTATGACAAAATATTGAAAAACATTAATACTTCAATATAAAAAAAATGTTTTATGAGCTAATCATATATTTAAATTACACAGAATTTTAGCAGCTTTTGATTTTTAAAAAATATTTATCTTTATAAATATTTAAAGAATTAATCACAGAAAAGTGCACATTGAGATAAGAGAAAAGAACAGAGGAATGTAACAGGACCGACTTGAGTATCTAGACACATAAATGTAAATTACTCTATTTCTCTTAATTGGGCACACTCAATTATCTCATATTTGCTATCTCTTCGATACTTATCTCTAAGTTGTTTTTTTTTCTCATTGTTCAATTTGGAATATTTTCTTTTTAGTCGGAGACAACTAATTGAAATAAAATATATATATATATATATATGAGATGAAAAGGTCAAGGCTTCATTTCTATTGTTGGAGCTTTTATTGAGCATAGAATACGAATGATGTTCCCTTTTGTGAAAGGAAGGAAAGAAAAGTACCATCCGTGGCAAAGAGATAGAATGCAACAGTGGAAGAAAAAGTCAGAAGCTTGAATTCTATTGTAGTATGCTTCTTTCCAGATTCATTTCATTCTTTAAATAGAAATGTTTTTCAGGCACAGTGCTAAATCATTGTTCCATCGGGAAAGGTTTGCTTTTCTTCCTTAAATTCTTAAGAAAACGAGAAACTTTAAAAAGAAGATTAAAAAGCGTCTTCAGTTAACAATGATGAAAAGACAGTAATGGGTTGAATTCTCAAAAGATATATATATATTTTTATAATGGGTGATGCTACTAATTCCTTTATGAAATGTTTAAGAATTTTAATATTTTTCAAACATGAAAAAAATATACACCATAAGTTATACCATATACACCATATACACCATTATTATTTGCATACATTTCTTTAAGTTTATACCTTGACTTTAAATATACTAGAAAGAGCGGTAAAGAGATACAAGTAAAAACATCTCTTTATTTTTGTGAAAAAAAATGATTTGAAACTAATTATTAATCCCAAAAGAGTCATTTCAGAATCACAAAATTTAATAAAATAAAATGTTTCATTATTAAATTTATGTGTGAAAGAATCTTAAATAATAATAAATTTTACAAAAGTGATTTTTTGGAATTTAATTCCACCATATCAAGAACTGTTGTTTCCAATGACAGACATTTGTTTCATGTTTATATGTTTATTACTGTGACTAGAATTTTTTGTGATGGGCCTAATTTTTCCACTAATAATTTCTTGAGATTTTGTTTTCGATTTAAAACATGTAATTTCGTTTGAAATGCTTTAGCTAACATATTATTTTCCTATGATTCGATTTTTATTTTCATTCTTATTCACTTTATTGTAAAACAAAGAATCATTATATCATTGTAGAAAGTGCATAGCCTTATCTGATCATCTATGCTCCATTGTTGACTTCAAACGGACTCTATTTACTCCTTCTCCTAAAATGGAGGTAGCCAAAGCGCAAGTTCTAGGGTGAATCGATTTTTTTAATTAATGCAGTAATTAACATTAGAATTATAAATATGGTAGGTGCTGAATATGGCATAAAATACACATTTTTTATTATTCATTTATTTATATTATATGTGTTTATGTGGGAAATAAATGATCTCTGCCAATGTATGTGCTTAATGAATATATTTAAGACTAGCCGCCTTTGGCGACCAGCCGGTTCGCCAGTATTATCGCTGGCTACAATTTTCAATTAAATATTTTAAGTAACTGGTCTCTTAATAGATTCTCAAACAAAACAATTTTAATCTTCAAATTTTGATAGTCATACCAAACTTATACTGTTGTTTAGATCGTTTCGTTCAATTTACTCTATATATTTTGCTAATTTGTTGTCATTTCCGGTAAAACGTAAACTTTAATTTAAAGTGGAAATGATGAAATTGTAATTAATATAAAGATATTTTTTAATAAAACCAAGCGTTTTATTTTATTTATCATCTTTATTGCCATTTATTTATTACTATTATTATAGAATATGAGTATTGCAAACAGAATATCTCGGTATTTAAGTCTTACGTGAACTACGAAATATTTTTGATAATTTATGTAATATCTCAAAGAATAATTCAACAAAAATTTCTCAGATTTAGCATAAAATTCAGTTTTTAGTTTTGCTTTCAAAAGGATTGAAATAAAATGAATAATAATATTTTGTTCTAGCCTATAAATATATTTCAAAAATTATGAAGTCTAAATTTAATGCAGTAAGGTATCATATTCTGAGAAATATTCTGGACACACCAGATTTTAAATAAATGAATGAATGTTTCTATTTTCCACGATCATCTAAGACTTATTTATGAAGTTTTGAATGTTAAAAATTTAGAAAAACTCAACATTTTCATAATCTTAGGCCAATTAATCTTGAGAAACCTGCGCGCTGATTGACGTATTTTCTTTGAAACGATCGATAGGAAATCTAAAATTATCCTTTTTTTTATTGAATAGTGATATTCAAATTTTCATAAATCAGTCAGTGTAAGTGATTGATTTAGTTGATTGGAAATTAACTCTTTTTATTTAAAATATTAGGGTTTCAAGAACATTTTGTTATTCGTGATTTTCACAGCAGAAGCTTTATGTAAAATCAAAAATTCGTTATTTATTAGAGCATTTATTGAATCAAGTTACATAAAATATAAACATTTTCTATTTAGACCATTTTAGCAGATCTGTTGTGTTCGTGCGTTAACAAAAATAGAATGCAGACAAACTTATTATGAAACTAAATCTTATTACATTGTAGATAATATTATCAAATTTACATCAACTTATTTTCATTCAAAATTCTAGCATCGTTTTTAAACAACAAATTAAAAGTTCCAAAAATATCACTGTTGCCATTCTGAATTTCACAACTATTTACAAAATAAAATTTATAATTATTAAAATAATCGTTTGCTACTTTTAAATAAAATATTTACGATTTATGTCGCAACAGATCTGTGTCTTACTAAAGATTTACAAATTAGCTGTGTGGCCCTGATTTGAATGGATATCCTGTTCATATTAAACAAAACTTGCCTTCAAATAAAAAATGATTTATTGGATTGATAATATAGAGAGTGTAGAAGATCATAAAATAATTTTTCTTGAATTTATTTTTTAGAAAAAATAATATTTCATATTTGTTTCATTACCTACAGACACGTGACGAAAATTATATTTTTGCAAATTTTATTTCCAAAAAGATTTAATTTATTTTTAATTGGTGCTTTAATCAATGTGATGGCAACACTTTGAAAAATGCTATTTTTTTCCCCAGGAATGCGAAACGTTTATTTTTATTTTGTACGAAAGAAATTGTTGAAAAATAGAGTTAAAATATTTATTTAAAAATTCATTAAAAACAGAAATTTAATTGTACAGTTAAAACATTGGTAGCAATTAAAAGATACATTTTTGATCTTTAACTTGATGTAAAAATCTTTTTTGTGCGGTAATATTTTCGGAAGTTATAGCAGAAACACGTCAAAATTTCGCTTAATTTTTAAATAAATAAAATTCTATTTAAAAATTCGAAAAAATAACCCCCAGGTGCACATTCCCGGCCTCCAAGGTATACACGTGCCAAATTTGGTATCTGTACGTTGAATGGTCTGGCCTGTAGAGCGCCAACACACACACACACACACACACACACATTGAGCTTTATTATAAGTATAGATATAGATATAGATATAGATTATTATTATTGAATATGAGTATTGCAAACAGAATCGCTCGGTATTTAAGTCTTATGTTAACTACAAAATATTTTTCATAGTTTATGTAATATCTCAAACTATAATTCAACAAAAATTTCTGAGATTCAGTATAAAATTCGGATTTTAGTTTTGCTTTCAAAAGGATTGAAATGAAATCAATAATAATATTTTGTCCCGGCCTATAAATATATTTCAAAAATTATGAAGTCTAAATTTAATGCAGTAAGGTATCATATTCTGATAAATATTCTGGACACACCAAATTTTAAATAAATGAATGAATGTTTCTATTTTCCACGATCAACTAAGACTTATTTATGAAGTTTTAAATGTTAAAAATTTAGAAAAACTCTCCATTTCCATAATCTTAGGCCAATTAATCTTGAGAAACCTGCACGCTTATTGGCGTATTTTCTTTGAAACGATCGATGAAAAATCTAAAATTATCCTTTTTTTATTGAATAGTGATATTCAAATCTTCATAAATCAGTCAGTTTAAGTGATTTGAAATTAACTCTTAAAAGTCAGTGATTTATTTAATTGGAAATTAACTCTATGACCACCATCAAATCTGTGCTTTCTCTTGTGGTGTATGCATTCTCCTTAATATCCGATCGAATAAAACATCACATACAAAACTACTACGTAGAACAAACACATCAAAAGTAAACATAACATTTCAATAGTTGCCAAAAACAAAAGAGAGAAAAATGCAATTAATAAGCAGACGATATTTAGAAAAGTACAGATATTTAGACTGGAAAATGAAATTATCTGAAATTAAAAACACGCGCAGACGATATTTACAAAAGTAAAAATATTCAAACCTGAAAAGGAAAATATATGATTTATTCCATCAATAAATGCCATAAGTTTGTTTACATCTCCATTATTTTATGAGTCATTAAATATCAAAATGGATCCGGGACTGAATAAACACCCTGTATAGAGAGTGTAAAAGATCATAAAATAATTTTTCTTGAATTTATTTTTTAGAAAAAATAATATTTCTTATTTGTTTCATTTCCTACAGACACTTGCCGAAAATTATATTTTTGCAGATTTCATTTCCAAAAGGATTTAATTTATTTTCAGTTAGAGCTTTAATCAATGTGATGGCAACACTTTGAAAAAAGCTATTTTTTTCTCAAGAATGCGAAACGTGCTTAATCCTCATTTTTATTTTTGACGAAAAAAATTATTGAAAAATAGAGTTAAAATATTTATTTAAAAATTCATTGAAAATAGAAGTTTAATTCTAAGATTAAAACAGTAGTATTATTTAAAAGATAAATTTTTTTATCTTTAACTTCATGTAAAAATCTTTTTTGTGCGATAATATTTTCGGCAGTTATAGCAGAAACACGTCAAAATTTCGCTTAATTTTTAAATAAATAAAATTCTATTTAAAAATTCGAAAAAATAACCCCCAGGTGCACATTCCCGGCCTCCAAGGTATACACGTGCTAAATTTGGTAGCTGTAGGTTGAATGGTCTGGTCTGTAGAGCGCCAACACACACACACACACACACACACACACACACACACACACACACATTGAGCTTTATTATAAGTATAGATTATAAACAAACTTTTGGAAAAAAATTAGAAATGCGTTTTTCTCATAAATTATATAACGTCTTTTGTAACATTAAGACTTGGAAGCTACATATAGATTTAAACTGGCCACAAGAATTTATCATAAAGTTTAAAAATATATCTATGATCAGAGGATAAAAATGAAAATCAATGTTGTAGGAGCAATAAAAATATTCACTTTGTCTTCAAAGAGGTAAACAATCAATGATGAATGGTTTCTAGAAAATTGGACATTGAATAATCAACCTAAATATGATAAGAAAGAAACATTGATTGCATCACATCATTATACCTCTTCAAGAAATGTTGAAGAATTTTTTCGCACGTCATCATTTAATTGAAAGAACCATTTTTGAGAATATTAATTCAATTAGCAAAAATTCCATTAATATCAAAAATAAAACAGAAAATTAGAAATAAACGTATTTTTTTGAAGGAAAATTAAATTTTCGCACTTCCTGGTAAACTCGATATTACATTGAGATGGAATGTCATTTTGAATGAAATATTGAATGGTTTTATTGATATGTTTATTAGTGACTAAATTAATTCGGAATGAAAATATCAGATATAGCATTCCTTTTAAATCTAGCAAGTTTTATCTCTATTAACTTAAGTGAATCTATTTTATTTACTTTCCATCAATCATTCTATGAAGGAAATTAACGAATTCCACTAACATCTTCAATTTTTTTTTAATTTATTCGAATTTACTCTATTCAAAAACTTGTTTAATGAAAAAACATTGCGTTTAATTCATTGTGCAGATACCTATTTTTTAATACAAAAGTCAGTTGTTTTTATATCCGATTTATCGGTATTTTATTTTATCTTTTTCAAGAATTCTATATTAAAAATATAAAAATAATATATGTGAAGTTGCATACACTGACGATAAAATATTTTATGCTGAAAACATTCCCAATCTTTAGTTTTCTGACAAGGGGGTATATTTCACTGCCCTTATCTCTATCCAAAAGAAGGAAAATACCACTTAGATTTATTTTAACTTTTTTTCAAACAATTTTATATAATGGAAAAATTTAGCTGAAAGAGTTGTGTTAAGCAGGAAGTCAAATTTTAAAAAAAGCAAAAAGGATGCTAAAAATATTTAGACACAAGTAATTCTACACTACAGCTTATCTATCTGTTCGAATTCGGAAATTTTTGAAATCGGTAGAACTGTCCCCACATACTACTCAACATATTGGTTTTAAATCTGTTTTTATTTAAAGGCTGTTAATTATTAAAGGTAGAAAAATCTGTTTAGTGTTTTTTAAGGAATAATTCTTTGAGGTGTAACATTTGGGACAGCTTCAGATAATGAACTTTTTTATTCATTAACATACAAAAGTTGAAAATTAAATGAGACATCAGATATCCCGACTATATACTTCATTTACTTAAGAAATATTACATATGTCATCTTTCCGTCATGATATATACTCACGGAAGTCACTCTATAAAACTTTGACTATTAGTTATAATTAAGCTTGTATTTACAGAAGACTAATGGACACTGGAAGTCAGAAATCTCCACTATATATAAATTTAGTTGGGCTCCCTTTGCCCTGTCATGGTTAATACACTTTTCCATTGAATCGAAGCAATATATCTTAGTGTACTTTTTAAATATATTCTAATTGCAAGATAGCTTAATTAATCGCTTCATTCATTAACTAAACAATTTCTGCAAGTGCCATAAACAATCTGAATTATTTTCCAATGAGAATCTTCAATCAAATTAATATTGTAAAATTAAAAGATGAGATAATAATTGTTTATTTGAATCATTCCTTTTAATTTTGAAATTTACTCATTATATTTATTAAAAAAATAAACTTATTTTTGTATGCATTCATTTCAACCTATATAAATATGTTTGTCAAAATAATCCATGAACAGTATTTTCAAAATGGAAATGTGTCTTCATTCTTTATTTTGGAAGCAGTCTTTAAAATAATTTGTAGCCCTTAAGAATAATTTGTAAACAATTTAAATAAGTTAATGAATTATAAGGCCCATAAAAGATGATAATATTACAAGACATTGTACTTTATAATTTGTATAAGAGAAAAGATTTTCGATAAATACTTTGCCATTTTTTTGTTGTTGATTTTAAGCAACTTAGAATAACATTTTATTTCAAGCAGAACATCGCATTTTCTTATTTTCGTAGTTAAATCTTTGAGGCCAATACGAAGTTTAAATAACTACATAATGTATATTTTCATAGAGCTTAACTGTTGGTTTTGTAAAAATTATAACATTTTATTACATTTCTGTTTAGTTTCTAAAATAATGCATCTTATGTTTTTTCTCAAAAATATTGCTTCTTGATTCTCTGACATCTAACAAAAATTTGAATTTGATTATTCTTAAAAATGCCGTAGTTATAATTCAATTTTAGACAGATTTGATAGCTAAAATCACAAATTTACTTTCTTATTCATGTTTAGATTTCAAGTATTTATTGAACTGCAACGGCACGTGTATTCTCAAAAACTGAACATCATCAGAATAATTTTAATCAGTATGCAGGATAATTCTGGAAAACATAAAAAGCAAATATGAAAATATTGAAAATGCATTTTTGAAAAAGAAAAAAAAAATATTATCAGAATGAAACATAGATACTATTTACTAATTGTATGATATGGAAAATAAAAAAAAACATTTATAATGACTAACTGAAGATAAATTTAAAAGCAATAATACAATATATATTACGGAAGGAAAGCATCTGAACGCGAAACAACGTTTAATTTTACAGGGTTACAAGTTAATTTTACAACGTTACATTTATATTAATTTTGTAGACATTTTATAGTTGAAATATGCTACATATGGAATACGAAATGTAAAGAAACTGCATATTTTAGTCAGAAGTTCAATAAAGTATGTATAAAAAACATTTATAATTTCAGATGACCAACACTCTTAGAGACAAGCATTAAATTTTTTTTTATCAAAACCGAATATACCAAAATTTGGTTATACTCCATATTTCATCCTTCTAGCTCATGGGAATATGCAAGAAGAAAATATATGTAAATGTACCTAATAAGTTTTTTGTAATTTTAGTTGTTTTTATGTGCAAGAATTAAGTGCAAAAAAAATATTCTTTTGTCCTTAGCTTCCAAGAAAGGATTTTCTAAATCACACGAAGCATGGTAAAAAATGATAGATATAATTAATCTTGGATGCAATATACATATGTACTGGTACTTATATGCTATATACCATTAATGACTAAATTTATTAAAAAGATAAAAAATATGGCTTATGTTATCTTCTGTCTATTTTTATAGTTTTTCTTTTTATATATTTTTAATTTTTGTGAGTAAAAATTAAATTTTAAGCACTTTATTGAATATGAATACTTTCACTTACCGAGACCTAAGATTATTGATCTAGCATCTAGTAAACATCTGTTAAATATATTTGAAAAATTATATTTTTTATCAAGAGAATTAATGAGCTGAAAAACAACATTACAAATTCGTAATAGAATGTATTCAAATATTATGCAAAGCTATTTCCTTATCTTAATATTCAGGTGCATTTTATCATTGAGATCCACATCGGCATAATCATTTGTTTAATATTTAAAAGCACTTTAAAATTAGACTTATCATTCTTTATGCCTTACATTTCTATCGCTTTAAAACAGAAATCATTTTCGTTTCAATTTTCCTGAGAACTAAGCAGAAAACACTGAACTCTAAATCTTGATGGAATTTCGAGCAATTCAATTATAGAATTGTTTGATATTTTATTCATATTACCTACTGTAAAAATTTCTAATAGCATTATCTGCAACTTGTACCTACCAAAAATTAGGTATCATGTTGGTTAAGACAGAACATTTTGATAGCGTAACAACTTAGAAACATGCCTGCGTTGCAAAAACATATCTGAATATCTTTTCAGTCCTATCGATGTCCTAACGCCACTGCATATTTTGAGTATTAGTATTATATCCCAGAAGCTATTGTGGATGAGAATTCTAGTGGTTTGAATTGTATTTCCAATAATTTCGTTCCCGTTAACCATAATAGCTGTATTTTATCAAAATTGAAACATGCTGCATTGTAATTTAAACTCGCATAACCTTTCCAATTTTACAACAACAACACAACAACCCCCTCCAATTTAGAAATTTTTTATCTATAATATAATCTAGTGTCAAAGAATATGCAAGTATATCTTTAAAATGTAATTAATTGGCAATAATCCCTTGCAATTTCAATATTTTTGAAATATAAAGTCATCGCCCAAACTTTATCACTTAACTGTATCATAGCTTAAAAAATAGATACCAAATCCAATCGTTAACTTTAGAAGCAGTTGGAATAAGTTAGTTTTGACTGAGTGTAAGGAAAATTTCATTATAACTGGCACAATAATTAATATTGTAGAATATGATACGTCTGTTTGTTTAGGTTATAGCACGAACTTCTGAAATCCTATTCCATAAAGACAACTTAAAATCTAATTATCAAGTCCTTATTTCATGGTTTTCAGAAGCAAATATAGGTTGTACAGTTAAGAGCAATTATTTTCTAATTTTAATATCATTCTTAACAAAGTGATAAATACCATCGAAGCTTTTCTTCCTCTATTTCTCTATAAAAAATGATATTTTATTTATTGATTCTTTGATTATTAGCCTGAAGATGTGCACTCACTAAACTTTTAAAATTTGTAGTAAAATTAATGTTAGTGCTTTTTTTGGATTAAAAATTTTAAAAAAGGATTAAAAATTAAAATGCACATGTTGAATTCAAGAACTATTCTCTTTACTTTTGCAAAAATGTTAGAAAAAAATATTTAAAAATTTTTAGTTAAAGAGTTTAAAAAATGCAAAAACAATATGCGTTTTTTTTTCTAATCGAAAAAGCCGAACCAAACATAATAATAACCGAGTTAATCGAACAAAGCAACAATACATTTTTATTTAAAAGTATTTTTATCTTATTCATTCTAGAATAATATGAACACACTTGTCGAAATCAAACTGTCAAAAAGAATTATTGATTGAAATACTTAATGTAATGTTGCAGCCGTATGGAATTATTTTTTTTCTTTAAACCCGTCCAGCAAATGTCAAATTAATTATTCAAATCCTTTAAAATAATCTGTATGAAATATTTTATAACCCACTGACATTCAGAAAAATTGAAAAAAAATGGGAGAAAAAAATGATTCTCAACCAGCTTTTTTTTTCAAATTATAACTTTGTGGCATAGTTGTAAAGAAAAAAAAATAATGTTTCAGATAATAAGAAGAAAAATTCTCAGCGCAAGCACAAATTTAATTCCTCGATAAGCGATTATCTAGAAGTAAACCCTTAAAAAGAACTGAAAAAATTATGTTTGAAAAAAATGAGTTATGAAGTTTTATTCAATAAAAAATCTGATTTTTTTTTTTGGAAGTGACACTTAGGCATATGACTTTTTTTTCGTTCTGAGCTTAAAATAGCTTACGGTTGTTTTTATCTGAAGTAATAAATCTTGTAACACAAAATAACCATACATTTTTTTTGTTAAAATAGAATCAAATTATCATTACAAATATCACAATTAGAAAATATTTCCATAGAAAATCAATAATTACTTTAATTTATCCTAAATAAATATCTGGTATCCAATAAATTGACTTTTTGTCCGATGTTATTAATAATAAACTTCTGTCATAATAGATTGATTCAGCTTCAATAAAAAAAATGTGTTTTTATTTATATGTTAGAATAACTATCCATATATATTCAGTAGACATGAGGATTCAGAAACAATTGTTATAGTTAATTTATAATTTCTACTCATCAAGTTGCAAGTGAGAATTTTCATTATTAAATATTAATTTATTTCTATGATACCCCATTACATTCTATAATTCTTGTTTGGGTAAAGTTGTGCAATAGCTAGCCATCGAAATATATTCATATTTTGAGATATAATAGTTGTAAAACATCGCTGTAAAATGTACTATTGTTGTATCTTTCTAAAATCTTTACTTCCAAGAAAAACAGCATCCATCAAAATGACAGAATTCGGTATAGGTAAAATATTAACTGTGATCATTGTGGATACATTGCATCGCAAATATGCCCATTACCAACGACCATGCATATTTCAAATGAACTTCTACGTTTAAAAGTCAAACTCATGTCAGTTCGTAATGATTCACAGTTTCTCTTGTTTTTGCTTACGTCTATCCGGCCATTTATGAATGTCATATCAATAAGGATGTGATAGAAGGAATATAGGACCCCTTATTTAAATTTTAACAAAAAGATGGCAATGAAATGAGAATGTTAGCTGTAAAATAGTTTTTCCATCTGATACACTGAGTTGTCATCTACATAATTGATGAGTTGGTGGCTCATTCTATACCGTCCACAGAATTTCTTCAGTTCAGTATAATTTTATTATTTTTACTGAGAACATGAGCACAATGAATACCGCTATCAGAGCTATTCAATTAAATATTTTTTTTCAACTCTTGAAAATTGTTAGTTTTTCTGTCATATTTCGCTGTGAACCAAGTCATTTTAGCATCTTTGGAAAAAAAGGCAAATTGTTTTATTAAAATGTACAAGCAGTTAGCTATTTTAGGACAAAATCGTTTGGGCGAGCATTTCACCTCTTTCCAGGGAAATTGGTTCAGAAATCCTTGGAGTATATGCTATTTTTTGAATATGAAATAAGCATGAAATCTGAAAATCCAAAATAAATAGCGTTTTATCAATCCTACCATTAATTTAGGGCTTATTTTTCTGTATGTGAAGGTGGTATTAAATTGACTTGCTGCCGTGCAAGGCATGCATGCTATATGCAGATGCATTCAATTTCTCTTTGATAGTTTGCTCACAAAGCCACTGTCATTTCTCATTTGAATTCGAGCCAGAACATTGCTCTTGTCTTTTTTTTATCTAATCTTAAAATTTTTACCAAATTTCAGTCTATAAGAATCAAACGTCGGGCAATCTGGGGACAGTCATTGCGATGGATAATACAGGAACGTTTCAGATGTCTCCCTCACTTTATGCCCATTTCACTGTTTAAATAACCTGCAGGTTATAGTTGCAGTGGCATGAAGCGACGTTATGTTATACGCAGAGGCATCTGATCTTGGGGGGAAAGGGCTTCTGTATGCTACACATGTTATGCCAATCTTACCATTAAGCATATTGTAATCGAATATCCTTTATTATTTATATGATTTATTATTAAATTCCATTTAAAGTTCTGCTTAAAAAGGTATAAAACGATGTAAATAATTTATTTTATTTCAGTCAATTAATGCTCCTTTGAAAAACATTATGAAATCTAAAATTTATACAATCGTTAGATCTTGCGAATCATGATCAGAAATGTATTCATCACACACTAATTTCTAAATCAAAAATCGTTTCAAAAATCGCATGTAGAGCTCAAATCAATATACATACACAATAATTTTTATTTTATGTAAAGATTTCTTATTTGATCAAAAAAAATTTTCGTTGCAATATATTCTATTTATTAGACTTGTTTCTGTCTAATAATTCCATATGTGTTTTCAAATTGAATTTCATATTTCACATCTTGAAGCCAAATATCAATGCTAAACATTAGTGATTACTATTGTATTTTCTATGGAGATGTCAGTATTTTTAACTTAAAGGCATTTTTCTTTTTAAATATGTAACAGTATTTAACATTTCAAGGTATTTTTCTTTTTTAATATGTATAAGTCTTTTTTAAAATATAAAGTTATTTTCATCTATATATATTCAATATATTCATCTCCATAGTTATCGAAAGCTTTAGCTAATGTGTAAACATATGATTAATGTAGACACTTATTATCCTATTCCTTTAAACATTGAATTATCATTTTATATAGAAAGATGAACTTTGAATCCTAGTTAACAACCTTGGTGTGTTATGAAAAGTGAGATTATTCAAGCATTAAAATGCAGCTTGGAGGAAAATAAATTTTTATTTACTCATAAAATCTAATCTTTTTGTGCTGATTCCACTATCGAACAATTTTTTCTAAATTTATCTAATAAATCGAAACTAAAGCAATTTAAATCACATCTGGAATTAAATAGTGCTAAAACAGCAATTACTATTTTAAATACAAAGTTTCTACACAGAACTTAAAGCAATTTCTAGAATAATCGGCACTTTAGTACTTTTATCTTTCTACATTAACTGGAAATTACGCGACGAGACGCATAAAGTTAAGCGCCCTTTAAAGCAACATTCAACTCCATAATAAATTCTTGGATTTCAACTAAATTCATTAAACTAGTTTCTTGAAGTCAGAGTACTATAATTACTTTTGACAAACGATTTTACCAAGCACAATTTAGTTTACTGAATTTTGTGCCAAAGCTTAACTTGAGGACGGCAGTTAGACCATTTTTAAAAGAGTGAATAATTTTATTATATATCCTTTATTGGAATTAATGATTTTTTAAAATGAGTTTCAGCAACTTACAGAAATGAAACTTCTGGTTGATTTGAATTACAGAAAAATTCATTCGTGATTTTTATGTCTCATGCTTATTTCTGTAACCATTTCTTATTTGTGTAACCGTCTTGTACTAATAATTTGTGCAAGTTACAGTTCAGCTAGTTTAATAAATCAGCAAACCAACCATTAATAAATCAGTTTATTTTATTGAAAAGAAATAGATTATTAGAATATTTGCATCTTAAAAAGTAACTATTTTAATTTAGTGATTAATATAGATATATATTGTTACATATCATCAATATTTGACTTTCTGAAAAAATATTAAGAAAACATAAAAGGTTAATAACTTGAGGCACATTTTTAATTTATTTTCTTAATAAAAGAAGTGTAATTTTCAAATTGAAAATGTAATTTCTTGATTTAAGGCATATTTATTTATACATTTTTGATAAAATAAACACATTTTTCTTTTAAAAAACATTCTTTTCAGCTTTCTTTCCTTTTCTGCTAAATTGATCTGATTTGTAAAAGAAAAAAAATTACGGAATAACGGGACATCGTAATATTATCAAACGCTCCGCCTCCTCTAACGAATTAAAAAATATGGTGAAAAGATGAACATAAATTGACGATTACTTTTCCCTGTGTTTTTGACAATACTCATTTATTACTCTTTTTTTCAGGAGAACTCAATGCTTTTACTCTCACTTTCTTAAATATTGAATTTCATTGCATCCTCGATGGCGATAAAAAAAGTAGTAAGGAATTTGTATCGATGTTGAGGATAAATTTCTCTCGATAGGCGATAATTTTTAGTTATCTCGCCTCCAGAAATGAAATCAAAAAAAGTTCAAACTATTTAATTATTCTGGACTATTTTCATATGCTCATAAGAATCAATTTTGTGTTTTTCCTTGTTGTGTTGTCTTTTGCTTTGTTCATATCGTAATTTGTTGATCCACTTCTTTTATAAATTTTAATCTTTCTAGTGCATCCAATATTAGTTGCTAGAATAATTTCTTGAAAATTGCATTTTTTTTACAAGAAAAATTATTTAATTCCGAAGTCAAAAAGAAAATAATTTTCAGCAAAGTTAAAACAACTTAGCTCTTGAACAGCACAATTATAAAAAAATCATATATGTAAAACATAAGATACATCTCAAAGCTTTTTAACACAATTTTTGTTGATAAGTAAATTATTATATTTCAATCGAAAGCGTGCTGTGCGTTCTTATCGTGCCCAAAAGCTAATTTTTACCGACCGAGATATATTTGTTAATTTAAAATATTGGTCTTATGTAAATATATTTGATGAAACAATGTGGGAAAGTTAAATGTTGGTAAGAAATAAAAAAAAAATCATTTTTAATTTTTTTACATACATATATTGAATTGGAAATTGTAAAATATTCAACATGTGCATAAATTATAAGTGAAATGTAATATGACTTGTTTTATAAAATATCATGCAAACACTAAATTTTTTTAATTATAAATAAAGTAATATTTAAAATGCAATTATAATCAACGGATTCTAAAGACGGATTTATTTCTATTTTTACGGTTTGAAAGTTACTAACATTCACGACGATTTAAAATATCTAATTCATTCTTGCCACAGTGTATACAGCCACACAGAAAAAGTGTAAATAATCGTGATAGAATTGTAAACTTATCGATATCATTTTATTTCAAAAGCAATTAATCGAATGAAAAATAAGTTCTCAGTAAAATAAGAGAAGAAAAATTAGAAATAAGAAGCTGGAGTTTTGCATTAAAGAAATATTCATTTTCATTTGCTTGTTGACAAAGGATTTGTGATCTAGTATACAAAATTATTGTTTCCCCTCAGAAATAAATTCTTTTCTTTTCTTTCTTCTTTTTTTGAATATTTTTCTGAGTATTTGACTATCGCTAAATCTCTTACTAATATCAAATGTTTTACAATCTCAAACAAAGAGGGCATTACTTTTGTGCTTAATTTGGCATAAAAAAAATTCATAGTCCAATAAAATTCAAATTTTGCAAGTTTTTCTTTATATAAAGCACGGAAAAAAATTAGAAATAAGAAAATAGAAATAAAGAAACGTTTAACTAAAAATAATTTTAAACTAAAACTATTTTCAAACCGGTAATAATACTTTTTCAAGTAAAATATTCAATATATAAGCTGTATAACACAAAAATGCATAATAGTAATTTATAAACTATTCAATGATATCTTTCTCGACGTCATGATTTGAGTTGAAAATTTAATATGGGTGAAACAAAAACATTTTCAATATTTCCTAACTCGATCAGTTTAAATAAAAAAAAAAAAAATGTTTAGAAAACAGATGTTTGAAAAGTTGCAGATTTAATAGCATTTTATTATGTTTGAAAGAATCAGAATTGTGATAAAAGTTAAATTTCATAATTTTTTGAAATATGCATTTTGAAATATGCCTGGTGGCGTAACGCTCTCCTAACAAACAGGTCCGAGGTTCGATCCCCGGGCTGGGAAAGGTCGACTCAGCCTTTTATTCCTTCAGTGGCTCGATAAACTGAAGATTAAGCATGCTTGGGAATTAAATAGTGGAGGTTCCGTATTAGGCTGACCACCTAACCGGGACATATGCCTTGCACCCACGACCCTCGGTCAAGAAAGCAGATATGGATACTGTAGGCTTTGGCCCACATATGATGTCGTGCCACTGAGTTTAGTTTTTATTCAAAGCATTTTTTTTTTCAGTTTGAACAAAATGTCTTTCTTACTGTTTAAAAATTAATGAGTAGAATGCGATAATAGTGAATAATCTCGTATAATAAATTGTTTTTTTAAATGATCACATGAATTGAGTTCCAATATCTGTTTCGCTCAAATCAGGGATTTTTCAATTCTTTCAAATGAAAAATTGATTAGGATATTTAAATAAAAATAAATAATTAAAAAATATCTTCTCATTACAAATTTGTGATATGTCGATAAGAACTGCTATTAACCATAGTGAAAATAATCAATTTCTCTTTATTTTTGAGAGTTTCTTTGGTTAAAAATCTATTGCTATTTCAACTGTCTGCTTGAAGATTTTTTTGATATTTGAGTTAAACTTCTAACCTTTTGAAAAAAATTTTAAAATGCTATAAAGAATAATATTTTTTCCCTTAATATACCGTTGATGTCATAATCCTTATGATAAATTAATTCGCCTTTAAAATTTAAAATACGTGATTTTTCAATTTTTTTTGTAAATTTAGTTATTTAGTTTATTTATAATTAAAGAATGGAAGTATGTCTTGATCTATTAATAGAAATCAATCTTGGTTTAATTAGTGACAGTAATTTTGTAGTACCAGTTCGAAGATTCATGTCGGATTATTTTTTCTTCAGGAACCAAGAGCAACATCTCAGTAGGAACTATTATTTCCGAACCTCCATATGGCACCAACTGGAGAACATAATACAAATAGAGACTTATTTGTTAATAATTTTAATATACATGAAGTAATTACTGAGTTCCTAACAATTTCATTTGTAGAAATATGTGGGGTTGTTGATTATCCTCGAGAAATAAAACAGAACAACAACAACTTCTAATGAAGAACTCAATCGCTTTTTTATAGAGACAGATTAATCAAGCGAAAACGGATGAAAAAGACGAACGTGAATTTGAAGTGAGTGATGATCCTGGGTACCAAGGAAGTAGGTCACCGTTACTCATCTAAAGTAAATATGTCCCAGACAAGAAGTCCTTTGAAACCAATTTCTTCTAACAGTTTTGCTTAATCATTACCAATATTTACATGAATACTTTTTGCATACCTTATAAGGATTTGAATCATCATATCTTGGAAAGAAGCTTCAAGTATCTAGCACTCCCAATACACATTTCGGACTATTTAGCGTTATGGTCTTGATACTTATAAATGTAGCCAAAGTTTCGTATGCTTCGATTATCATTTCTATTTCACAAAATGTCACACACTTCTTTATAACACTTATCGGACATAAAAATCTACGATACTGGTCCTTTTCTCCGTGAAAGTTCTTACGAATGAGCCGTTTATAGGCTGTTTTTCTGTTTTGAGCGAGAAATGCTGGATGAAAAACAGGTTATTACTAAAGATGCCTTTACACTTTACAACCTGGATTCCTTTTTTGAAAAAGAAATCTGACCAAAAAAGATTCAAGAGTACAGCATTTGCACGGCTGGGTTAGTTGTACCAGGTTACAAGTAAAAGGTAATTGTTAATAACCTTATGAAAATATTTATCTAAATATTGTCTTCAAATAGCTAACAAATTAGCACTTGCTTCTTTAAAGGTGAAAATGATTGATTACAATAGTTGCTTTTAATAAAATTCTGGAAACACCTACTTTTTATTACTTTAAAAGAAAGCATTTTTTTAAATTATATTTTAAACAGAAGAAAAAAATACCTTTGTATAATAGTAAAAAAAATGATATTTTAATTACTTGTCACTTATAGGTGATGCAGATTTGTTTAGTTTAATTTAGTTACATTAATATCCCGTTTTAAAGCAACACTACGGGTTATTTTGGGACGGACCTCATAATTCTGACCTGTGGTCAGATGACGAGGATAACATCTGAGCTATAGATGATGCAGAATAACTGTTTGGAAGGCAATTCTGCTTTTAAGTTTGGATAAAAGTGTGCATAATTTAGAAAAATATTCGAGCAATTCTTATCCATTTCAGGCAGCCAACTACGTCTGAATGTATTAATTTAGCAAAGTGATATTTCTTTAGATTTTTCACTAACCTAATACTATAGATTTAGACAGTGAGACAAAATTAAAATATATTCTTAAACAAGAAAAAAAATTGCTAGATGGAAGAACCAAATTGCAAATGGTATTTATGGTCAACCCTTTCCTCAACATTTAAGACAGATGACAAAGTAATCGACGTCTGTGCTTCCTTTCACTACCGCATTAAGAACAAAATACGTGACAGGGCACATAATGAAGTTGCGTGCCCTTTCAAGTGATGAACAACTGTGTAATTAAGCAAAGAGTTTCACTTTTATTCATGAATTGCTTTTCTCGTAACTTTTACACGTACTTTGAAAAATGATTAAGTAAAACTTAATTTTCTTCACTTTTCGTAAACAGCCTTATATTAAGTAAAACTTATGAATCCGTGTTTTATACGTCAAGTAACCGCTGTACGCATTTCTGATTGGATGCAAGAGCTTCGAAAATAATTTTTCTTTTGAAAAATAACGTACTTTTTAGACATTTAAAGTTTCTAAACATATTCGAAATATGTGCACAAAAATAATTCAGGTTCAAAAAACATGTTTGTAAAATATGAATTTTTGTAAATAATATGTGTGCCCACCAAAGATTTATAAACACAATACAGTTTCTGTTCATTCGGATCTGAAGAACCTTTGTAAAAAATTTGATATGAGGTTCTAACAAACTTGTCAAATTTTAAGAATTTAAATCCATAGTTTCAAATAGCGAATCTAGATTTTTCAAAATATTTGGTATTATGTTTCAATTTTCTAAACTTTACAAGGATTATTTTTTTATCTTGATTTCAGGATCTTTCTTAAGACTAAACTTTATTTTCATTCATAAAAAATTTTCGTTAAAGATCAAGCTCACAATAAGAAATTCGAATCTAAACTAAATTTAATGCAAAATTATCTCTCCATTTTTGAAAGGGATTCATAGAACAGTATACCCTAGAAAAGCATAAGATTCTTTAGAATGTGTTTATTGGCCTTCCTAAATGATTTCAGTCCTTATAGAATAATGTAAGAAACTATTCCTTACTGTAAGAAAGAGTAAAACTATTCCTCATTTAATTTACATTCCTTCTTATAAACGAAGTCAGTAGTCACATTGAGTATATAATGCCACCCTTTCTTTAATTCAATCTAGAGAACATTATACGTATTGTTTCTCTGCTGTAAATTCTTTAATCGAAAATATTTTCAAACTTGTAGAACACAATTTAATATAAAGTTTTACGATATACGGCGACTTTATAGTGAATATGTTATGTATTATTGAAAAAAAATTATGAAGAGAAGTTTTACGTATCTTATATGAAGTAGTATTTTAATACTATAATGAATTATTTTGTTTTTATGGTACTTATTGTTCCCTCCTTTACAGTCTGATACATCCATAATACAGACTGTCCAAAACAGTTGTCTCAGTTTCTATGGTATATTATAACAGTTTAATTTAGACAATTTACAACTTATCTTACATGCATTATAGGTAGTCTAGCCTACTCCAAACAAATGTTTAATATGTTAGCTTTTAGTTATACAGTATACATTCAACCAAAAGACACATTCTTTACATATTTTGGTAGTAAGTTCTAAGTAATGGAAAAAATAGCCTCTTCACTTCTGTGCCTCAAATCTCGAAAATAATTATGTATCATCAAAGTGTACACACGATCTTTGATAAAACACCCGAAAGAAAAAAAAATCGAATATCGTTATGTCAGGTGAACGTGGAGGCAGCGAAAAAGAACTATGCCGTCTCGACTATTACGACAAATCCAAAGGACATGAACTTCAAATTTCGACCACTCACAAAGAGACTCCAACTTACTGTCAAAAACAGTTAACAGGTTCGGCTTTTACTTTTTTGGGAAAGAGCCATTCATTCAACATATCCACATACGATATTCTTGTTACAATAATTTCAGCGAAACAAAATAGTCTGTATACTTAACATCGAGACACAGTACAGAGTTTTTAATTCTGAGGAATCTCTTTCGCATAAGAACATTATGGGTGTATACCGTTCTTATTTCACCACACGATTAAGAAAGTCGTTTCCCTGCTCAAGTATTTACTTTCAAATTTAAAACGTATATCAGAGTCGAAACATGTACTAACTGTATTCGGTATAGAAGTATGTGTAAATTTGCTCTAAAAACTTTCTACTTTCTAGTTTCAGTAACTGTAGTTCAAAACTTGCTTTCTGAATAGAATTTTTAGAACTATGTAGCTAGGACGTTCTTGCATGTGTCAATATCATATACAGAAATGTTTGCTCGTCCTTTCGATAGTTCGAGATGTCTAGTCTTTTCGAATAGAATTGCCTATATCATTGACAGATGCTTTTGGCACACGGAGGACCACAATTAAATTTATACGAAATGCACATTGAACTGAAATTACAGATTCTCTCTTAGCAAAGGGTAGAAAACAAAACACTCAGGAACTCGAATGTGGCACTTCAGGCGAGAAAACTGAACAGTACAGCTTTGAGAAAGTAGTTAACTTGCACACAGGTTTAACTAAATGATTGAATTATTCCTAAATTATGGCTCTAAATCAACATTCTATGACCCATAATTGATGCAATTAAAATTTATAATTAGGGCAATCATTTGCCGGACATCTTGTATACGGCGCTTTGGATAAGTTTCTTTAAAAAGAAAAACATATCGAGTAATTGGGCCTCAAGGAATTGACTTATTAGTGCCAGTATTTAAAAAAAATAATTTTTTGATACTGAATTTTAAAAAATGCAATATCAAACTGATTCACTAAATATTTTGTATGTAACTTTCGGTTTTACTTTATCTCTCTCATATACACAAAAATGGACAAATCGACAGATAATTAATCCATTCCCAGATTTGGTGTAAGATTTCATACGGACTATAATTCCACTGACATCCATCTAGATTTAATATTTGAGTCATTGCGTGCAAATGTTCTCTTATGGTTAAAAGCCTATTTGACAAATATCACCCGAAGTTTCATCGAAATCCACAAAATTTCATGTAAAAGTGGCATTTGATTCATTTATCTAGTTCGATTCGTTTTTGACATATGTGTTTGAGAGATTGCCAAAAATTATTCCAAAAATTAATTTTTCTGGCTTACAGGAATCACAAACATAGTAATTTATCAAAACATAAAAACACTATATTTCAAATAGACAGTACATGTAATTTTGAACATAAATTCTAGTACAGAACATATCCTCAGATACTAATAAAATTTTTTCGCTTGTTGTTTAAGGAATTTATTTTGATAGTTAGAAACTTTTGTAATAAGTTGGGGATGCATTGCAGAAGACATGTAAAGACGGATGGAGGATCTTTGCTGAATGTCCTTGGTGCAAGGCAGATCAAGCCTCCCCCAATCATTCTTAAATGTTAAAATTTTACTATTTTTGAGATTTTAAGGGATCCGCTATTGTGTTTGGACTTTTTAGTGATTTTTGGTTTCATGGAGGTGGTATAGAGCAGACAAAACAAAAAACAACAACAGAACATGACATGTAAAGTAACAACAAACATGTAAATAAAGCTTACCGGCGTCTTTTCAATGAATGCATTATTATGTAAGACAGCTGTTCACTTCAAGAAAATTTGTAAAATATTAGCTATGGAATATTTTTAATATTGAGCTTTCTAACTAATTAGTTTATTTAATTCCTTCCATAAAAGAGCAATATTTTTTATCAAAGTAATCAAATAACATTCGAAATCATGTAAACTTCAATATGTATCTTAATTATCAACGAGTACTTTTAATTTTATGAACATTATTAGTTAATGCATGGTATTTCAGAATATCCGAGTATTTCCCCTTACTTTCAAAATTGCATCGCAACTCCTAATCTTGAGATCTTATTAGATAATTTACTTACAAAATAAAGAGTACCCGAATAATTATACTGTCTACAAAAATTCTTATCGTTTCGCTTACCTAAAGGGGAAAGTTTAATTAACATTTGTATATTCAGTAAATTCACATTCAGACAGAAAGTTGACTTCAGAAAGATTAAAAACGACCGACTGAGATCTAATTATCCAATTTAATAGTCTAACTTCCGGGAACGATAAATATTATATATAAAAATTACTTCGACTATGCATGCATATTATATGTATGTATGCATATATGTATGTATGTTTCACAACTCTCTTAAGCAATTGGATCTAATTCAATGACCAAAGCTAAAAATAATCAAATAGAAATTAGCTAAAATTTTGTTGTTTTAATCTCTTTATTTTAGTCAAATTATCTTACAAGAAATATTTATCATACCAGCATATTACCTATTCATTGATAATATCGTTCTATGCAATTTTTTATAGTTATGAATTTAAAAAAAATACTTTAATGCAATTTATTTCAAAATGTAATAAAGATGACATTTACTTCCAATTGTAATAATGACATTTTGTCAAATCTATCCTTGCTTCTTTTAAAATTTGTTTTATATTTATATACATAATTTCGTGAATATTTTTATCATTATAAGTGAATTAGTTGACGGTGTCTAAACGAAGTAAAAGGAAAATTATACCCTTATTATTATACCCTTCAGCTTTAAGCAATTACGAGTCCCTATTAGGCCTACTTTTGACTTTGTGAGGTGTGAAGGCAATCAATCAAGTGGTGTGGCGATAATCCAGAACCTCTTTTTTCTCTTAAATACTGCGTTATACAGTATGTTCCTGCAATGATGAAAACTTGATTACTCGCTGCATAAATCTATATAGTCGCTTTAACCCTTTCGGGATGGCAGGCCTCTATCCTAGACGCCCACATGTGCCAGACCGTACGCTAAAGTAATCATCCCACAGGACGGGGGCTTTGCGTCACTAAGCCGAACCTTGAGAAAAAAAATCACCAAAAAAATTTAAGTCCTAAAGTCGTCGTTTTTTTAAAACTTTTTTAAATTATTAGTTCATTTATAATACGAGCACACATTCTTCCTCTGACAAATCGCGTTTCTTTTTGCCATAATAAATCAAAACCAAGGCTTTCTGTAATAAAAAGAGAAGTGTGCGAAATGTATCTGAAAGTACGCCAAATACAACAGTACAGACGGTTATACCCAGAAAGACTAGTTACGGTTACACCTTAATAACAAAAGAAGCCAAGAATTCTGAAGAACATCAAAACCGCGAATGATTCTATTAAGTGGAAAGTTACGCAACCCAGCTCTGTTTATGTTACTCTTATCCACCTCTTTCGTAAGAGATGATGAGTAAAATATCAAAACCAGGCTGAATATGAGCGAACTGAAGGCGAGGAACTGTAAACTATACTTATTTCAAGCGTAATGGACACAGGCAGCCATCTAGTGGCGTTTAAAATGCACATGTGCATCATTGCCCCTTGAGTTCAATTTCCAGAAATGCACGGGTGGTACGCCCGGCTGTGAGAGACATTCGCTGGCGATGCATAAATGACACGCCCATGGCGAAAGGGTTTTAATCACAATAGTACATAGTGTTTGAAAGCCTATAATACATGTTCATCGCTCACTCTTTTATTCAATCCAAATTATGGTAGAGATAAAAATTGAATGCATAAAATATTAACATTTTAAATTTAAAAACAATAAACGCGAATGTAAATTGTTTTTGTAAGTTAAAGCTATATAATTTATAACGATATCATAACGGCTGATATAATATTTATCCTAATATAATTAAACACTATTGTAGTTATGCATTTATGCTTAACATCTCCTCTGAGACAACTACGGCAATTTCAACCAAATTTTGTGCACATAATATTTAGGATAAGAAAAAATAATGTCAACTTCTCTTGGAAAAAAATGTTAAAACAATTAACTAATTAGAAATGAACCAAAATTTTGCCACTTTTCTGTTTTAATTTCAGAGCAAATTATTTGACAAGTTGTATTTTAATACTGTCTTAAAATTCAAATGTAAAATTCTCAATAAAACAAATTTCACTTCCGTGTAATGTTTTCTTCCTTAATAATAATCTTATATTATTAATATATTATTAATAATGTCTTCATTAACAGTAATATTATAGTTGAATATATGCAGACAATTTAGAAATAATTAATTTTTTATATATTGCTTTCTTAGCCAACGTAGTGTGTTTGAACTACTCTACCTTAATTCTTAGATACATCTGTTTTATTAGATATTTTAGCAATATTTTTTATTGGTGTTCAAAAGATTATATATAATTAAATCACTATCACAAATTTCTCAGATAATTTATTCATATCTTATGCGAAGTAATAAATAAGAAATACGGTGATTGAGAAATGTGTTGAGTTTTGAGAGTTTAAAAGCGTCTAGAGGAATAATTTGAATATATATTAGTGACGTGTCTCTGCAAAATACATTATTTTCAAGTTGTATAATTGTAATAGTTACTTTGAAATCTTGAATGAAATCGAAATTTTTATTCTTTCATATAATAGTCAAACATATGCATGTAATCTGTCTTGATTTTATACAGAAATACATAGAAACAACTAATCTTTTAAATTTTTCTACTAGCTTATCAGAGTTGCTTAAGCGTATTTTCATATTGTTTTTACTAGTCCTTTTTTCTACATTCCGTGTATTCAAAACTATCGAAGTTTTCTTTTTCTGTTTTTATACAAAAATATGCTTTACAGATTCGTAATTCTTCTACAACAAACCCAAGGAGACAATTCCGTTACAAACATGTCACTGTTTGTAGATACATCTAAAGAAAGAGTGTGGCTTACAATAGAAACTAACAGGCTCATATCCATTATGCTTAATATAATATCATTAAATCCTCTGGTGATTTGAAATTAACAAGATAAATGTTTTTTTCGCATCTCTTAAGATTTTGTCTGATAATTTCTTTTCCATTCTTTTCTATAAACTATTCTCTAGGGAACAATAAAATGAAATAATTTTAAGCCTTTGAAATTAAACACAGTTGCCTTCATAATATTTTATAGTATCTTTAGTGTTATTAGTCTCTCTGTATGATCCCTATGATATTCAGTGTTATAAGTCTCTCTGCATGATCCCTATGATATCCAGTTTTATTAGTCTCTCTGCGTGATCCCTATGATATCCAGTTTTATTAATCTCTCTGCGTGATCCCTATGATATACAGCTTTATTAGTCTCTCTGCGTGATCCCTATGATATCCAGTTTTATTAGTCTCTCTGCGTGATCCCTATGATATCCAGTTTTATTAGTCTCTCTGCATGATCCCTATGATATCCAGCTTGATTAGTCTATCTGCACGATCTCTGATATATATCCAGCTTGATTAGTCTGTCTGCACGATCTCTGATATATATCCAGCTTGATTAGTCTGTCTGCACGATCTCCGATATATATACAGCTTGATTAGTCTGTCTGCACAATCTCCGATATATATCCAGCTTGATTAGTCTGTCTGCACGACCTCCGATATATATCCAGCTTGATTAGTCTGTCTGCACGATCTCCGATATATATCCAGCTTGATTAGTCTGTCTGCATGATCTCTGATATATATCTAGCTTTATTAATCTATCTGTATAATTTCTAGAATATCGTTAGTTTTATTATTTTTTTAGCTATAATTTTGTTCAAAATTAGAAATTTATCGATTTTATTTTAAATTTTTATAATTAAAAGTTCGTTTTGCAAAACTGATAAATTTAACATCAAATGTAAGTATCTCCAAAAATATAATACCATCAAAGTTATTTAACGAAAATGTGAGATAGGGATATTTTATTCAAGAGGTCTTGACTCAAGATTGAATTTCTTTCTATTGGATAATCTTATTAAAAAGAGCACGGACTGTGTGATTAAATGAACTGGAAATCTGTAAACTTCCTAAGTTCTGAAATTGTCACTTACTGCTGAACTAAACTGAAGATGGAACCAGCTGGTAAGATAAAGTACCGATAAAAGTTGATTACATTTTCTTCCTTCCCGAAGACAATCGACCGTATGATGAAATCCATTATTTTTCAAGTCAATATTAATTACATATAAGTGATAAAAGATTTAGCAACTCAGCAACATTTAGCAACTTTTTGTTTTGAAAGAAATACACATTTGGAATCATAAGTTTCTAACCAATCTGTTTCTCAATGAGTCTGGTATATTATGAAAACATAATATTTCAATAATTTACAAATCGGTTAAATATATATTAGTTTTAAATATAATTATGCATTTTAAACAGTGACCCTATTGAGAGTTTTGCCAATGCAGTTACCATTAATTTTCTTTGTTGATTACAATAATGTTTCTAATAAATCACGATGTCTTTTGTATTCCAATAAAAATAAATTCAATAATAATTCTATCAAAAGATTTTTTTATATCAAAGCTGAAAAGTCTATTTTTACTTTATGAAAAGCCTTTAAATGAACTCCAAAAATGAAGTGCTTTAAATTGATCTAACATCGAAATATATCTTCCTTGTTTTCATTATCATATATCTAAAGAATGATGAAATGTGCATATTTGTCGGTTAAGAGAATTATGTATTCATTTAGAAACAACTTTCTTAAATTTTTATTATTTGAAGAACTAATATTCATACCTCACAATGCTCCATTTATTATTCTATGAGTATTTACCAACAAAGAAAATA
>JAPMOR010048904.1:137200-238751 GCA_026543865.1 Argiope aurantia | reverse complement strand
TTTGAGAAGGGCCAGTACCAGGAAACATAAATTGAGAAGCCATTAGCTGTACTTTTAGAGAAAAGTATATGCATGCTTTTTAAAACTCTAGTTCCATACTATGTCTTCCAGTCTTCCAATGACTATTTTTCACTCTCTATGCACACTTTAAACCTAAAACTATTTTTTAATTCGGCATTAGATTTTTCATTTGGCATTTATCAAGATCTTGCCGCCTCTTTTATTATACTGTCTGAATCAGACAGGGTCCGACTTAGCCTAATTGGGGCCGGGACAAAACTTAGAGCCCCCCCCCCTCTGCTTGACTACTTCAGTAATGAAGAACTGAATTTTATGGGGATTTAATTTTTTAATCTCATTATAGATATATAACACGAAAATTGACTAGAGCCTAAAACCGCTATAAAGTCCACCCTCCACCCCACCTTTCAAAACAGATATGACATAGACTTGGAACAAAAAAAAAAAAAAAAAAAAAACCGGGAGTTATAAAATAAACTATGTCAAATATAAAAATACAGGCTCTTGATTGGCCAAATTTGTCCAAAGCAATTGCGAAAATTTAACTGAACTCCGCTCTAAAAAGCAATGGATTCAGGAAATATAGATTTTTTTTGTGTTCATACGATAGATTAATGAAGAAGTTAACACAAAACTGACGAATTTTACACTGTACTGATATTTTGTTTAAAAAAGTTCATTAAAGAAGGAAACGTAAAATAAACTTTCTATTCGATTTTGGGGCCCCTCACTGGTATGGGGGCTAGGGGCAACTGCCTCGTATGCCCCTGCCATAGGCAGACAGTCTGATTTAGCACCACGTTTCTTAATGGTCTTAATTAAACTTCATTTTTTGAGTACATGGCCATTTCTAAGGGAGACTAGTCCCATAATACCATGGGGCTATTAAAAAGGTAAATGTCAAATCATTTATCTTCTATATTTCGTGGTTTTGTAACTTCATTCTTTGATTTGTCTAGTAAAATACATAGATATTAAACAAAATCTTTTTTTAGAGACAACAATAGAAGGAAATCACATGATCAAATATTTAATGAAGCAATAAAAATTGTTTAAATTTTAAAACAATAATGTAATCTATCGTTGGAAATTAGAAAAAAAAATTATTTTTAGAAAACATAAGAAAAATTTGCACGATATTTACAAAAAAAAAAAAAAAAAAAAAAAAAAAAAAATTGGTGTAAAATTTGTTTTTGAGCAACTCAAATTTCCGAAGTTACAGTAGGAAACCTCGAAATTTCATTTAATTTTTAAATAATTAAAATTTTTAAAGAAAAATCACTCTAAAGTTCTCATTTCTACCTTTTGGAGGATATATGTGCCAGGTTTGGTAATTCTAAGTCAAATGGTCTGGCTTTCTTTCATACCCACGTACATTTTCATTTTTATTATTAGTAAAGATGCACTAATTATTTTGGAGAATTTTAACATTTCTAAAGCTACAAATATTCTCAACTTACTTTTCCTTAAAAATGATAATGCTTTTTATTTTAAGAATTTGAACACCCTACCCCCCCCCCCCTTTTTTTAATGCATTTGTTAAAAATTGTGTAAAACACTAAATTATATAATTCCTATTATATGTTTCTTTAACATGCAACATTTTTTTTATAAGCACACTTCAAATTTCTAATATTTTCATGATTTATGTTTAGTGAGGCTTGGGTTTGTGACAAAATAACCAAATTTGATCTTTGTTAAACTCTGAATATTTCACAAATATGTTTCACAAAAATTCCATGCATAAAAATGCAACGTTACTTTCAATTTTACTGATTCTATTTACAATTAACTTACAAAGTTACTTCATGTAGACATTTTATACCTCATTAGTGTTAGCTAATGTCCAATAGACAACATTTTACAAGCATAAATTAATAATTTACTTCAAATTTCTATTCTTTTTTAAATTTATGATTAGTTTGGTTTGGTTTTATGGCACAAGAACCAAATTTGATCTTAGATTAACACTGAATATTTCACAAAAATTCCATACACAAAAGGGCAATACTTCTTTCAATTGTAAGAAATTCTTTATATTTAGTAACTTATAAAATTTCTACAACATGAAATAACTTTGTATCTCATTATAAATGTTAGCTAATGTCCAACAGATAACATTTTACAATCACAAATTTATAATATTCTTCAAATTTCTAATATTTTCTTGATCTATGTTTAGTTGTTTGCTTTTGTGGCACAAGAACCAAATTTGTTTAATATTAAGTCTGAATAATTCCCAAAAATTCCATACCCAAAAATGCAACCCTTCTTTCCATTACAGGAAATTTTATTTACTATTAATTTACCAAGTTACTTCATATTGCATTAATTTTATACCTCATTATAAATATTAGTGTTAGCTAATCTTCAGTGGACAACAATTTACAATCACAAATTAAATAACTTACTTCAAATTTCTAATATTTTCTTGATTCATGATTAGTTTGCTTTTGTTATGTTTCACAAGAACCAAATTTGACTATGATTAATTCAAAATATTTCAATAATATATTTCACAAAAATTTCATATTCAAAAATACAGCATTTCTTCCCTTATACGAAATCTCTTTTATTTACTATTAACTTACAAAGTTACTTCATGCTGTAAAAATTTTATACCTCATTATAAATGTTAAGAGTTAGCTAATGTCTAATAAACATTTTACAAGCACAAATTAATAATTTACTTCAAATTTCTAACTTTTTTTAATCTATGATAATTTGGTTTTATTGCACAAGAAATAAATTTGATCTATGATTAACTCTGAATATTTCACAAAAATTCCATAGCCAATAATATAAACATTACTTTCAATCATATAAAATTTCTTTAAGCAAATATTTAAAAAAAAACAAAAAAAAAACACCCTATTATTTTCTACTTTTATTTTTTGGAGAAAAGGAAAACAATTACCCAAAACAATTTATTTACAAAGATCTTCGTTAAATAATATTCTACAAATACAAAGTAAAATAATAATTTGCTTTAAATTTTTGACTGAATTTTCTGTAATGATTTGTACAGCCAAGCAGCATCCAGAAACTGATTTTCAAGAAAAAATATTGTCACAAAGTCATTTATACACAAAATTTATTTAAACTTTATTTACAATATTTGTAACATTTGAAGAACAGTTTGACGTTTCTAAAAATCCACACACATTTACATAAATATTATATGTAACTTAATCATCAGCTACAGATAAAGAATTATACATAAACCTTTCTTTTGATTCATTTTTTCCTTTTGGATCAGATTTGATGAACCTAGAAAACTATTATAATAATAATTGAGCTTTCATTTCTTTTAAAAGCACAAATAAAATATTTGTTGACAATTGGAGATATTTCATTAACAAGCAAAAGTCTTATAGAACTTCATAAGCATGTTAATGTTTTCATTCTGATATTGAACTGTGTAGGCAAATTTTATAAAGAGTTTAGGATAATAGAGAAAATTAAAAATAACTCAAACTAATGGGAGTAAAATTTATGTTACTATTTTATGAAATGTGAAATAATTAGAAACTATTCATATAAGAGTATTCAAAAATGCCTACATAATCTCAAGTTTTGAAGATTTTTTTTAACTTTATAATAAATATATTCTGCTAAGCTTTTTTTAGCCTCATGTCAAAATAAAAATAATTACACAAATGTTATTGCCATACGAAAACATAAGAACGTTATTTAATACTTTTTTAAAAAAATTTTCATTTGAACATTTGAAATTGTTGTTAACAAAAATGAAAGAAATTGTAAATGAAAGGGGAAAATAACTGCAATAATTTGAGAACACGCGAAATAAAAATCTAACAAGAAATAAAATACGAACAAGAAAAGAAATGACGATAGCTCAATTAACAAAGTAAAGTTGCAGCACTTAAATGAAATAGAGAGATGAACAGTGGATCGTTAAATATTTATTCCTCTTTATGGTCGCTTACACCTAACGCTAATAACATTACATACAACTCCGTGTTTCAGGTAATCAACAAATTCTGACGGCTTTACTAAAAATAACCTCTTTCATTCACTATTTAGAATAAATACTATAATATTTACAAATATAGAATAATAAATAAATTGCACTTACCAAAACTCTTGGAATGCTAACTCTTGGCCAAACTCTTGGCTCGCAATGCTAAATAAATTCCAAAACAAGCCAGGTGATTCATGGGAAATTCCTAAAATATATTCGAATAGCGCCATCTAGGCAAGACCACTTTCCGGACATCGGCGCGAGTATAGGGTGACTGCATTGAAACGACCATTTTCACAAAATCACCGTGGGTGCTCGTCCCGATGAAAAGGCAACCTTTAGAGGCAATAGAAAAAAATTTGATCAGAGTCCGATATCGCCCTGACCCAAAAGCGACTATCGCGGAAAATTTACGATCTGTAGCCGAGCGATCCGAGGCTTGGCCAATCAATTAGCGACTATTCTTGCTGCTTGGGTAATAGCTAAAGAGATCGTTATTTCAGTTTTTCCCAACAATTTAACATTTTTAGATATGATAAAACTTATGAATGTTATTTTTTTTCAGTGTTCAGTACTTCAGTTTTTTTTATTATGAACTAATTTATTGCAAAATTATATTATCTATTATAATTTATTTCAGAATTATATTTGGTGTATTTTTTAAATATTTGAATAATTTATAGGATCACTTCGACTTTTTTTTTCCTTTACTAGAACGTATATTACCGGCATGCCATTGGCGATCTTTTGGCCCAGCTGCATTTGTTGAATTTGGGCGATATCTCACCACTTCTGGGTGTGTTTGGCGACTTTTCTCTTCTTGGCATATTCATGTCATCCGCTTCATTTCTCGCTAATACGTGTATGTAGTGAATGCTGATTGATTATTAAATTTCTGTAGTCCGATATTTTTAGCAACTTTTTTTATAGTAAATATTGAGTCTAAATTATAGTGCATCAGAATTTATTGGGATTTGTGTAGTAACCGTATGTCAATGATGGTCTTTTGGCTTAACTGCATAGGCTGAATTTGAGCGATGTTTCACCAATTCTGGATATGTTTGGAGGGGTGTTTTTTTTGGGAGGGGGGTTATGCACGTAATTCGCTTCGCCTCTCACCTGAACGATATTTTGTAGTACGATATCTTGAAGAACCTTTTTTGATAACAAATATTTATTCCAGATGTATGAATTCTGGTGTTTCATAAATTCAATCTAAAATATAGCTGAATATATCAAGCATTTATCAGCCTGTATTTACTGAATTGGATGATAGTGGCAAACTTTAGGCTTAACCACGTGTTATTGAAGAACAGAGTCAAATACTGATATCTTCAGAGATATTTTGGGTGAATAATCGTTGGTTGCAATAATCATGATCATTCAGGGGTGGATCAATTTGCTATATATGGATAAACTTGCCATTTTTTCTAAAGAAATGTTTAATGAGGTATAGACGTGCCGTCAAATAATTTTGACTTGTGATTTTTGGGGAAATAATAAAAGTAAATACTAACAACTCTTTATTTACTACGAAAAAATACATTTCGCACTGTATAGTAGTAAAGGTTTTAGTTATACTTGTAATTCAAATTAAAGTAACATTAGTGTGACTTCTTTTGTTCCAGATTAGATGACAACTTATAACTTGTATTAGGATTGCAAGATGTTGCTTTTCACAAAATGCACGCTGAATTAGAGTCATCTGCCAAACGGTTTCTAAACGAGTCTTAAATGTTATTCATCTCTGAAAATAAGCACTCGCAGGCATAAGTAGATGAAAATATGGTTAAAATAGTATGAGCCAGCTTCCCCAAATCGTTAAATGTGTCTAGAATCAAATTCCATGCTTACAAAATTTCGTTACTGGCATTTTTACTTATATTGCGTGTTAATCTTTCTGTTTCAACTTTTTCCTTGTTTCAATAAGTTTTTGAATCCATATTGAACTAGACTGGAAATCAGTCTGTTGCATTTCGAAATCTTCAATTTCCAACTAATCGAATTGGGACAAGTTCAGTTTACCAAATGAAGTCACATCAGGCAGGGTGCATAATAAATTTGAGCGTTTCCGATAAATCTTTGAACTGAGAAAATCTGGATGAAATTTCTTTGATTGAGGAATCAATTACGGAAATAAATTCTTCAATAACTTTTTCTTCGTCTAGTTTCTTATGTACATCTAAATCTTTGATATATATTTTTTCAAATTTAGGAAATACTTGTAGTTTTTTTTATTAATAATATTGTTCATAAAACTCGCAATCCAGCGTCAAAAGCGCGAATGCGATACGTCATGACGATAATTGTTTTATTTGTACCTTGAAGCTTTACGTTCCATTCATCGAAATGTTGGCATATGTCTGTAAAAAACATCAATTTTGAGAGTCACATAACGTTCAAAAACTGGGGATATTGGGGAATTTCCCCCTCCTTTTGCAGAAACAGTCTGATTTCTTCCAAGCATTCAACAAATCTGTGAAGTACGTTCACGCGGCACAACCAGCGAACATTATTATACATTAGTAAGCAATTATACACCTAGTTGACTTCATCCAACAAAGAATCAAACTTCCGCTTATTTAAAGCCTGCGACGATATGAGGTTGAATATTTTTGTGACTAACACCATTACAGAAAAAGGAAATTTAAAAAAAAAATTATTTTTCAATTTTTTTTTAACCTGTAAAAAAAAAAAAAAAAAAAAAAAAGGAGCTCAAACTATTTTGAGACGGAAAAGAAAAAGCTATCACTTTTCTAAAAGTTGATTGCATAAAACAATGGTCACGCCATCATACCAAACCAATTTAAAGCTTATTTTCACACACACACACAGACACACACAAATCTGGTTTTGGGAACAAGTTTTGGAGTTCGATGAATGAAATGAAATAAACAATCGTTTTTCTAAATATCGACTTATGCGTTATCTAATAGTCAAGTGACTGTTTTAAACTGGTTTTTCACAATGTTTTATACTGGTTTTTCATGCTAAATCATAGACACTAAATAGTCAGTTGATTTGAAGTGTATTTCAGGGTTTCGAAATTAAGACATCACTGCCATTTGCAGATAGTTCATCGAAGATTGGAATAAAAAGGACCTTCTTTAAATGTTTGTTGAAATTTGGTTTGTTTCGTCTGTATTGACCGAAATTGATTGAATGAATCAGCAAAAAAATTATTACCAACTGTAAAACAAATTTTCCTTTATTTTGTTTTTTACAAAAAAGAAACTAATTAATTAATTTTAAAAATTGAAATCTGCTATCGCAAATTTCAAGTTATCATGTGAGATTATTATTATTTTTTAAATTACATGATACCAATCGGACAGAAAAAACAACATCAAGTTCTCACTTGACTCATATTTCGCAATCCCCAACATTTAGAAAAGCGATGGTTTTTGACCATCTCAAAATCAATCAATTCTAGAATTTTCTCTCGAGGCCAGATTTTGTGTTGTGTTTTTATTTAGTGTTAGTAAAGAGTATCTGCGATTCCTTTGATATTGGACGAGTTTATTGCTTCTGAAAAGCATTAGAATGTATGCTTTGAGGTAATTATAACTTTGAAAGAAAAAGTCTTCTCGTAAAATTATTTTATCAAAATAACAGCAATTCAACTCTTTGAAAAAACTGGGAACAGAAAAATATTAGATGTGGACCAAAATCGGATCGTGGCATTCATAAATGATTAAAAAATTTGAGGCAACAAGAAACCCTGATATTCTTCCTATCAGAGAACGAATACAAGGGGATATTTTTAGCGTTCAAGATATTGCTACTGCTGCTGTAGATTTAGCTAGTTATTTGCCATACGGTAATGCAAGTGTGCCAGCTGTTGTAAATAAAGTCGACACATCAATTACCACAGGAATAAAAGTGATGCATCAAATTTTGCGCTACTATCTATACAAAATTCAGAGGGTACAACAGATAATAGCACTTGTTTTCCGTTTATTGAAGCCGCACCGTGAAAGTTAGAAGACAAATAAATCGGACAATTGCGATTTCAATAACTCTAATCAGGGAATTTGTCTCTATTAGGAAGATTCATGTACAAATAAACAGAGTAAGTGTAAGATAATTAAAATAATCCGATTTTAATATCTGACAATTCGGAGGAACCAAGGACATGGAGTTATATCTAAACGATTTATCTGAAATGAAATATAATTTAAAACACCGGCGAATCAACTTATCGCCAAAGGTGGTTAGTTCTGGACGAAGATGTTCTTTTTTATTACTTAAATAGATTGATTTGACTTCCTTTCATCCACCTAATATTTTCTTTATGAATAAAGCATTAGGTTTACTACCAGTTGTGATAAAAAAAATTTCAAGTGTGAAGAAATAATAAATTTAATATTCTTTTAATAAATTAAATAAATTATTTAAATGATTTCATTTTATGTAATACGCATTTGTTCTAACCTTGTCACTGAGTACTTATAAGTGGGAAAGAAATATCTTCAAGGCGCATGCGTTTAATATCGTTTCATTCCTAACATAGAAATGCCGAGTAGCAAGATATGTAACCAAATTTCTCTAATCGAGTTGCGATCAGGGACATCTGGGGAGGGAAAGTGGAAAAAAGTTTTCAAACGGTCACATTAGTGTTTTTTCCTACTCACTATATTAATTTTTTTTAAAAAAATGAAAATCTTCGTTTTGAACTATGCATTCTTCAAATTAAAATTATATGTGCATATTAGGGATGACAAATATTTTACCACAGGTTTTTATGTAATCAATATAAAAAAGCCACAACTACCAGTGATCAATATTTTTCAAAGAAAGTCTGATTCAAATCCTTCATATGATTTTACTGGTGATATTTCGATTACAGATCCTGAATCACGATAGAAAGTACCAATCGATACGATCGATTGTGATGGAAAATCGATCTCGTTTCAACGGCCCCTTGCCTTAATGGCTATGTTTTTAAATCTGCCATCCTACCCATTGTAAAACCAATCCTCGTTTGGGAATGTCGATCGGGAACTTCTTGCAAATTGTCGGTAAAATGAACAGACATGAAAGAACCTCGGAAAACTAGAAGTGTGGGAAGAAACGACGAAATACATGGGACTCAAAGCACGCACGTTCCAGGAAAAGACCCTCCCACACACATTATTGTTGCAAGACTTACTGGTCACATGCAGACAGGTTCTCATTTTACTAACAGTTAGGTGGAAACCGGAAGCAATATTCTGTTCATCTCATTGTGCAAGTGCATAAATCAGATTTCTTTCACACTTAAACTTTTGCTCTTTCACCTCCACAAAAAAAAATATATATTTTCTTAAAGAGCGTCCTTTTTTTCAGATATTCAATACTCCAAACAAATTTCGTATATAATATCCTCTAAATGGATATCAACGCCATAATAACTTTCATACATTTAATATTTTTCTATGATTGAAACGATTGGGATTCACATAATTAAATTGCTTGTGCCCAGTTAGCGTGAGAATTCTGCTGCTGCCAAAGACTGCCAAGCTTTTTAAAACAGATGTATACGATTAATTTTTAAGCTTTTAAGAGTAAAAGTGATATTTTAAATTACTTGTTTTTGATAAATTTCCCTTCATACATTTCTAAAAACATCTTGAGTGATGCATAGAAATTCATCCAAATGTGGATATTTTTTTAAATGAATAACAGAAAATCTACATGTTGGCATAAGGTATACATCAATGATTTTTATACATTATCGGTAAAATTGTTGGCAGTGTGGTAAAGGAAACAGTTTTTTTAGTTTTAATGTAATATCAATTTCATTTTCAGTGACATGAATTTATCCTTAGTGGAAAAAATTACAATGTTCGCATTAAAATTTTTTTTAAAAAACTAATTCTTTTTCTTTTTTCTCTTGATAAACTAATTTTTCTTGAAAATATTTTAATTGTAATGCAAATAAATAGATTGTTACTTTAACACAAATTTCTACGATTTTTTGTTGTTGTTGATGATAAAAACTGTTTGAGAGCTTTATAAAAGAGAAATAAAATCATTGGTTTTGTAGACTCGAAAATGTAATAACTGTTAAATTTGCTATAAAATTTCAAAAAAAAAATGCCGGTAATACTTGAAATCGATAGTAAAATTTCTGAAAATAAAGAACGATTAATCGATGAAAAAGAGTTGTAACTCATCTTCTGACCATCAGTCATTTATATCCAAATGCGTAATGTTTACATATTATTTTTATTGCACCACCATTTTATTTTTTCATGGAAAGTTTTAATAAGAGAAACGCACATAGAATATACAAAAAAAAAAAAATACAAAATATTTATTAGAAAAATAAAAGTATCTTCAAATTAACATTTTAAAATGTTATATTAAAAAAATTCTTTGCCATGTTTCATAGAAATTTTTTTATAAATTGTTATCGTGCATATGTAGGGCACAGCTAAATGCAACTCTAAAAACTTAAAAGTTTTTAGGAGTTAATATATTATCTTTAGTGCACAGATTTTTTTTATTTCGCTAATATAAATAATAATTATATATAATACATTAATAATTTCATATTTAAAAATAAACCTATATTTTCAAAATATTATTCAACAAAATCATGAATGGTTTTAAAGATCGTAATTTGTAAAAGTCTCCTCCAAGCTTTGTGTATTTTACCTTTTAATCAAGTAATCCAATAGAAATCCCATTGAATCGCAGTTAATTATAAGTGCAGTGCGTAAATATATTACGTCACCCATCTTTAAAAATCAGAATTAAAATAGCCATTATAAACATAAAAATTATATTTTTGAAAATATAATTTTAAGAGTATAAGAAGCTTACGAAATGGATAACGGAAAGATCAATTAAATGGGTATAAAATCGTTTAGGCTTAGCTTATTCCCTTTATCTACAGCTTCTTTCTAGCTGTATAGAAGAAAAATATTGATTTTTTTTTCAGGATGATCAACGAAACCCATATATAAAAGTATATATTTCGTATGAAATTTTTTTTACACGATAACATTTTGTTAACTTATTTTTAAAATATGTGGAAGAATAAGAGTATATATGAGAGTAAATAACTTTTGTGGTACATTACTTGGAAAATAAATGGCATCCAAAAGAAAATATGTAATTAAAAATGTATTAATATCGCATGGAATCTCATGATAAAAACCATATGATGAAATGTTATCAAAAACTGCAGAAGTGAAACAGAATTATTAAAAGTTCTAACTGTAAATTCAAATGAAATGATTAAAATTTCAAAGAAATGAATCTCAAATTTCATCACTATTGATATTGATATTTTATGATATTTGACATCATGATAGCAGTGCATATTGAAAAATAAAAATTAATGTAACAACAACTCATCGGGGAACCAATCGAATTCCATTTAAATACGACATTAATAATAAGTCTGCAATAGGCAGATATATTGTAGGTGGAAAAGAAATAAAATGAGTCATGAATTTTCCATCATTCCAAACCACAAAGAAACAATTACTGAACAAATGCATCATGTGGCTGCCGAAAGTTAAGTTGCCTGGCCGAATACATACGAAAGAATGGGTGAACCCTGTAAGAGTACAGGAAACGACAAAAACAGACTTTCAGTCTCGTGGATGATATTTTCCCATAAGAAAAAGGCAGAAATCTACGAATGGATTGTGATATAAACAGACCAGTTATTCTTCGGTTTATAATATCATTGTAATCATTCGAAACTGCATATCACTGAAAGCGGAGTTATTCAAGGAAAAGTGTTTATAAGTGTGAAGTCTTTCTTAATAGTATTGGTGACGACTTCTCGACTTTCGGTGACTTGACATAAGAATAAGTTTTAATTGGCTTTGAAATGACCTACCATTAGCGTTCTTTATAAGCGCCATCTATTGACAGAATATAGAACTAAAGTAAAAATTTTAACGAATTTTTTTTCTGTTTTGTTTTAGGAAATACTTTACCTACTACCTAAGGCTTCAATAAATAAATTAAATAAATAGTTTTGAATTAATTTCAATTAATAAATTATGTTATTAATAATAATTCACAATTTTTAATTAAAAGTGTGATAAGCAGTTATTTGGAATAAATATTTAAAAATAACAACAGCAAAAATATTTATTATTAAAAAATTCGTGGATTGTGTATATATAGTGCACATAACAAATTTTGTACTGATTTTTGCGAGCTTTTAGTAAACAGCGACATGGAAAAATGGAAGGAAATGTGATCCAACTACATTTTTTCCCTAAATCGTCAGTTTAATCATTATTCGGCGATATTTGAATGGATAATCAAACATACTATTATATTTTACACTTTGACGACATGCGAATTAATAGAATTTCCAAAAAAGATAGCGAAATTTTATTTCATAAGTCGATATATTTGAGAAATATGTATGACTTTTTGTTGAAATGATTTAGTCATTGAAAGAAGCAATTTTCAGAAAGAAACCTTCAACGATATTCAAATATCTTTGCCGCGCGGAGAAAATGCTGATTCTATTTCATTTCAGAAATTCATAACTTATATAATACCACAATATCGTGATTACCAAAGAATACGAAATACAAAAATTCATTGGAACAATTTTGGAAATATTTTATAATGTTATGGAAACGATTATACTAAAAAAAATTCAACAATACTGAGAAAACTCAATAGTAAAATTCAACAATACTGAGAAAACTCAATAGTAAATCTTACGCTTATTAAAATTATGGTGACTTTGATGTAAATTATGCAACAACTATAAAATATATAATATTTTGAGTAATCGAACTATTATAAAATATTGCTTACATACATAATAATTTGCGATTCATTTTTATGAGTTTATCTGAAGTGATCAGACAACAATCAAACAATAAATTGATTTCGATTCTTTGTTTTAATTTTTTTAAATCCGTCCTTTAACAAAATATCTTAGCTGGTCCTTTATTTATTCTGAGTGAAATTAATTAAGGTTAAAAAAATCAATTAAGAATTTTTAAAAAAAGCCAATAAAATAAAACTAATGTACAAGTATAAAATATCAGCTTTTGAAAAATTCTGCTTTTGTGAAAAATATGCTTTTGAAAAATTCTTTTCATCTATACATATCACTTACGTGCGGGAATGTTTTTGAAAGTTACTGCGAAAAACATCAGAATCTACTTACTTTCTTAATTAATTAAAGTTATGTAATGCTATTAAAATTAATCGGTTAAAAATAATAGCTTTCAAACGTATGGAATATTGAAAGGCGAAATTAAGTTATCTATAAACCAGAAGTTGTTCGTCAATCTTTTAACAGTTTCCTACCTTAAAAATTTTGGTTTGTTTATCTCTATTTATAATAAAGATGAATGTGTGTGTTTAAAAAATGTTACTCAGAGGCTGACATTCCCATCATCCACAGTACATTTTTGCCAAGTTTGGTATAGAGATGCATAATCCACGATTTTTTGAATAACAAATAATTTTACTATTGTTATTTTTAAATATTTGTTCCAAATACCTGTTATTTCAATCATATTATTAATAAAATTTATTAATTGAAATTAGTACTTGATTTACTTATTTAAGTAACGTGTGATTGAATTAATTTATCTATTTCAGCTAACTTCTTAAAATAGATTTTTTTTCAAAGCTTATTTATTTAATTTCTTTATTGGACTAAACCATTTTCTGAAAAATTTGAATTAAATATCTATGTCATTTCTTTAAAATGTTTACTTTAGTTCCATATTGTACCAATAGATGGCGCCAGCAGTAAAGAGAATATATGGAATCAAAGTCGTCACAAGCAATTAAAAATGGAATAGTGCACCGTCAAATGTGAATATCGAAAAGTCAAGGTCACTCTCATGAAGTGGAGCGGCGACTTCACACTTTCCAGTAAAGTCACTGCTCCGATAATTTTCAGTAATATGCAATTCAATGATACGATAATTCCAAGAATAACCGGTTCGTTCAATTTTCAACCCATTCACAGATTTCTCCTTTTCTGTTTTGTTCGACAGCTTCCATTGGACAGATCGTATCAATTGTTACTTTCTATCGCGATTCAAAACCTGTAATCGAAATATCACCAGTAAGATCGTATCAAGGATTTGAATCACACCCTTCTTTGAAAAGTATTGATCACTGGCATTTGTGACTTTATGATATTGGTTACGTAATAACCGCTCGTAAAATATTCGTCATCCCTAGTTTGCTAGTTCTAAGTCAAACAGTCTGACTTGCGAAGAGCTACTTCCCCCCCCCCCACACACACACACATATTCATTCATCTTCATCATAAGTAGAGTAAAACATAAGTAAGCTATTAAAAGATTGATGAACAATCTCTGTTTTACATATCGCATTTTAATGTCCTATCTTATAACTTTAAACTAGTTATAAGATCTAATAACAAATTCTTGTAAATATTATACATTTTTTCATGCATTTTTTTCATGTTCGATCCCGCATTTCCAATTCAGTTAGATCTGGTCTATAGTTTTAAATAAGTCATGGGATAGAATTTTATTTACGGAAAAAAAAAAAAAACGTGGCCGAGTATAGTTTGGTTTCTTAGATTCTACCCTTGTAGCACACAAATGTTGTACAATATTGTATGACATTGATCTATATTCGCAATATTGTTTTTAATAATGTAGAATATTGTATGACATTGATCTATATTCGCAATATTGTTTAATAATGTAGAATATTGTTTAATATCATATATTACCGAACAATATTGAACAATACTGTGCGACAGTCTGTACTACCTGGGTATGATAAAAAGCTGTTATTTTTTTAGTCTTACTTCCATGATTTATTTTAATAATAGTTACAATGGAATCTTTCTCTTGACATTCCTAACTCAAAAATACTTTAAAATTAAAAATATTAATTGAAAAAGGAACAAAAAATTAGATACAGAAATCCATAAGCCTTCATATCTAATCAAAAACGCAATTCTAATAATGGTCACTTTTGACAGAAATCTCGCTGTCCCAAGAGATAAGATACCATTCGCAAGTCTTTTAATACCCCAAGTTCGAATTTCAAGACGACGAAAAAACTGCAATACAGAATAAGAGCAATGAGCAGACGTTATAAGAAATTAGGTAAATTTTAAATGCACTAATAGGTACTATTTCTTTTAGTATCCCAAAACTACCACGTTTCGACGATTCTACTTCGTTAAGAGACGAGAGCATTTCCGGAATTCTTCGACACTCTTTAACCTTAATTTCCTCATCAATAGATATTTTTCCATTCATATTTTCCCCAAGTGTATGTTTGTAGTTCCATTTTATTATAACACAAAATTTCGTATCGATCGCTTATATCTTTAATTCTAGAGGCAAAAAAGCTTTCAGAAGTGGCACAAAGAATACCTTATATAATATCATTAAATGTGACCAAAATTATCTAACGTTGTTAATTTCAAATATATGTAAAAAAATTTCAATAACCAATTAAAAACGAAGCATTTTAGCATAAAACATTATTCCTAGTAGTACGCTAGTATTATACAATATTGTATGATATGAATCAATATTCGCGATATTGTATAATATAGAGAAATATTGATTAATATTGAATATTATCTCATAATATTGTATATGTATTGTTCAATACATTTGTGCTATCTGGACTATTTTATAAAAAAAGAGAATTATCTAATTTTAGGAACAGAAATCTTCCATTTATTCATCATAATTTAATGTTTAGGTCCCTTAGACTAAATAAAAATTTCTCTAAAGTTTTTTATTATTTTGTATTAGAAACTTTTCCCCACAATATTATGAGTTATCAGTAGATTTTTCACTTTCTAAGTCCGTGAACAATAGAGATGCATAATCCACGATTTTTTGAATAACAAATAATATTGCTATAGTTATTTTTAAATATGTGTTCCAAATATCTGCTATTTCAATCATATTATTAATTAAAAATTATTACTTAATATTAAATATAAAATTTATTAATTGTAATTAATACTTAATTTACTAATTTAAATAACGTGTGATTGAATTAATTTATCTGTTTAAACTTACTTCTTAAATTTTTTTTCTCGAAACTATTTATTTAATTTCTTTATTTGAGTGAACTGGAACAGGTGAATTAAAAATATATGTAATTTCTTTAAAATGTTTACTTTAATTCTATATTCTACCAATAGATGGCGCCAGCAGTAAACAGAATATATGTAATCAAAGTCAATCATGTCACGAGCAATTAAAAACGATCTGTATGGAATAGTGCATCATCATATGCGAATATCGGAAGTCACTCCCGTAAAGTGGAGCGGTGACTTCGCACTTTCCAGTGAAATCACCTCTCTGATAAATTTCAGTGATATGCAATTCAATGATACGATAATTTCAATAACCAGTCCGCTCACTTTTCTGTCCATTCACAGATTTCTTTCGAGAGCTTCCATTGGACAGATCGTATCGATTGTTACTTTCCAGTGAAGTCACCGCTCCGGCAAATTTCAGTGATATCGTATCGATTGTTACTTTCTACCGTGAACCAAACCTGTAATCGAAATATCACCAGTAAGATCGTATCAAGGATTTGAATCACATCCCTGTTTGAAAAGTATTGATCACTTGTATTTGTGACTTTTTGATGTTGGTTACGTAATAACCGCTCGTAAAATATTCGTCATCCCTAGTGAACAGGGCTGACGAATATTTTTACGACCGGTTATTACGTAACCAATATCATAAAGTCACAAATATCAGTGATCAATACTTTTCAAAGAGGGGTGTGATTTAAATCCTTGATACGATCTTTCTGGTGATATTTCGATTACAGGTTTTGAATCGCGATAGAAAGTAACAATTGATACGATCTGTCCAATGGAAGCTGTCGAACAAAACAGAAAAGGAGAAATCTGTGAATGGGTTGAAATATGAACGGACCGGTTATTCTTGAAATTATCATATCATTCAATTACATATTACTGAAAATTATCGGAGCGGTGACTTCACTGGAAAGTGTGAAGTTGCCGCTCCACTTCATGAGAGTAACCTTCAATTTCCGATATTCACATTTGATGATGCACTATTCCATACAAATCATTTTTAATTGCTTGTGACTTGACTTTGCATATATTTCGTTTACTGCTGGCACCATCTAATATCGAACTAAATTAAACAATTTAACTAAAATTACATATATATTTAATTCAAATTTTTCAGAAAATGGTTTACTCCAATAAAGAAATTAAATAAATAGTTTTGAAAAAGAAATCAAATTTAAGAATTAAGCTGAACTAGATAAATTAATTCAATCACACTTTACTTAAATTAGTAAATTAAGTATTAATTACAATTAATAAATTTTATATTTAATATTAATTTTTAATTAATAATATGATTGAAATAAGAGATATTTGGAACAAATATTTAGAAATAACAATAGCAAAATTATTTGTTATTCAAAAAATTGTGGATTATGCATCTCTATTCCCTAGTAGCATACAAATATTGTACAACATTGTATGACATTGATCAATATTCGTAATATTGTTTAACATCACGGAATATTGCTTTATATCGTATAATATAGTACAATATTGTGCAATAGGCTGTGCTATCTGGGTTCGAAACTATTTCAGTATCGAAAAACAATTTCGTATAATATTATTTTCGAAAATTTTACAATATTATAATAAATAATATGCTACTTCAGAATATGTGTATTCGTCAAAATTCAAAATCTTAATCACCGATTCAAAATCATTTTACTTTTATGCAGATAAATAGGTAATTCATATAAGGGTTTTAAATATCTATCGGTTCTTTCGAATCGCATATATTAAATTGTGTATTCATTGCTATTTTCTCGACAAAGGATGCATACGGATTTTAGGACAAATAAACAAAAGTATTTTAAAGATAAATAATTAAATGGGAACATGAAGATTCGTGAGCTTATCAAAGAAATAAGTCCAAATGAAACAAAAAAGTCAGCCAACAAATTTTTTAATTATATCATGCATAATTTTTTGTAAACAGTCCTACATCCAAGTGTCTGAATTGTAACAGTTTTCAGAATTGCATTTGCACCACTTGATACACAAGAGTAAGAAAAACTGAACGAATTTCCTATAATTAAATTTTTCTTCAAAAATAAAATCTTCTTAAACATATTTAATGCAAATTAAAAAGCCTAGTCTACTTTTTCTCATATCAGTTGATCCAGTAAGACCAAGACAGAAGTTGTACAATTCCCTATTATAGCAAGATATTGTACGATATGGCCTCAATATTGCTCTACATTCTGAGAGCTGTACAATATCGTGACAATATTGTAAAGCATTTTATTATTATAGGAATACTTGTCGAGATAATCATTTGCTATTTTCTCTCTCTCAAAGTAAGCGCGGTTTTCTTTCTGTGCATACGTGACCTTGGAATAGTATAATTGGCTTTATGTAAGCCTATCTTCCATCTTGGATTTAAGAGAAGATCCTGCACATCGTACTTTAACAGAGTAACTGAAGATCTGAAAGCCAGTGAAGAATGATGTCTTAATGGGAAATGCTCATTTATTGTCTTTAATGTCAGAAAACAAAATGACAACCTCAGATTCTCGTCCTTTTTTTAAAAATTGTCAAAGCTTCAAATTATTAAAAAAAAAAAAAAAAAAGAAGAAGAAGAAGAAGAAGAAGAAGGGAAAAAAACTATTTGTAGTGGCATTTGGCTTGAAAAGTTTTTGAACTAAATTCTTTCGTAAATTGATTTTTTTGTCTTTAATCCTTTGAATTTCTAACTAAAATAATGTCCATATTCCGAATAGATTTTAATTAATTGAATACATAAGTCACACATTGTATTCATTCTTGAATTTTTATTATTTAAATATATCTGTAAAATGAATCTTTAATGCAAGAATGTAAAATTTTATAAGCAATTAGAGAAAACAAAACTCCAGTGATTGGGAATACCGTTTCTATCAAATTTCAATTTTTTTTAAAAATATTCTCTTTCAGCTTAAGTTCCCCTATCCGTAAAATCTAATTTGATTTAACGTATAAGAGAAAAATGTACTATAATAGAAAGTTTATTATTCTAGAATTGTAAATTTTTTCCTATTCTACTAAAAGAAGTAAAAAATTAAAAAACCTAATGATACTTTTGTAAAATTTACTACTTCTGTATATTGAATGCATTTAAAAATGTATAGTAAATCTATTATCAAAACAATCATCAAATGATCAGAATACTTAGTATAGTTCAATGAAATTAATTCTGGATTTTTTATGTTTGAATTATTTATTTTTTTACCACTTCCAATTAAGAGAAATAGTTATAAATGGAGGATTTTCATATAGGCATTTGCCTAGAACCACATGACAGGGGGAAGGGAGAAGAGGTCTCAATTTAAAATTTTTCATTATCCTGGTTGTCAAATAAATTTGTAAAAAAAATTCAAATTCTATGAGTTATTAAATATTAGGATAATATTAACATAATGTCAAGTATAATTGACCAAGTTCCTATCTATTTCAGTTTATTCACTTAGTTAATGCCGATTTATAAACCAATTAAATAATATTGTGTGCAAACATGGATACTACTAGTCATGAATAATCTATAATACAGTCCTTTAATCTTGTCTATAATGATGGGTTGAGTTAAAAATATCTCTATCTTTAAAATATCTTATTATAATCGGGATAAAATGCATATAAATAAATGTTCTTGAGACCAGAGATTAAGCACAATGAATAAAAACCTATATAATTCATTCAATATGAATATCAACATGCCGGTTCAAGCGTCTTTTTAAATTAGGCATTTTTTTTTGTTAGCCCATAATATTTACAAAGAAAATTGAGTTGATGAATCTCTGTATCAAACTTCTCAAGTACAGACAAAAAAAAAAAAAAATGTTTAAGAAAAATTACTTTCCCATTTAGAATTTGTTCTAAACTTTCATATAGAGTTGCAATGATGATCTAAATATTATGTTTCAAATATTTTCCATCTAGTACATTATAATTTTGACTTATAGTATTCACAAAGCCATTAAAAAATAGGCAGACATAGTAACAATTTTTTTTTTCTGTACTTGAGAAGTTTGATACACAGAGATTCATCAAAATTTCAAATTGAATTATTTATTTATTGCATTACTTTCTGATGCCATGTGGGATCAGGTGTGAAGAATAAACTCTGAAAAATGTTTGAATTTGTATCATTATAACTATGTTTTAGACCTGAAATGTCAAACCTTGGTATATATCTTTTATAACACTATTTCAAGTCAAGTAATCAAATTTTAACTTAAAAAAATAAGCACTTTACAAGTACCTTTAGAGAAAAGAATACAAATTAATATTAACATAATTATTCTTGATTAAGAACTATGCATTATAATGAAATTAATTGTTACAAGCAAGAAAGTATCCAACTTGCCACAAATATAAACAAGTAATATCATCAGTAATTATTGATTATTTTTCACAAACAAAAGAAGGAAGAAAGAAAAGGATAAAGAACATAAGAAAATAAATCTAGAATATAAGAATCATGTTAATTTTATTACCAAAGCAAAAAAAAGTTTTTTCCCTTTCAGAAATATTTTTAATTTCTTCAGTTCATTCAGTTTTCTCACAAATCGTTTGTTTTCCTTTCAGAAAGGAAAATAAGAACTTCTTTTAAGATCCTTACACAAAAACGATTAAAAATAAGTGTTGTAACAGAACTTTTAATGATGTTAAGATTTTTACGTTTTTTTATTTAATAACAAACTTGACATGACTAATAGGATTTTTGATTATTTCGAAACCCAATTACACCATATTAATAAAAATTGATATTCTATAGTAAGATTATATCTGCTAATAAAATAGAAAGCTACTGAATAATAATAAAAAAAAATCGGCTTTGGAATAAACTGCATTTTATAATAATTAGCAAAATGACAATTTATTTTATTTCAGTAAAATGACATTTATTTTGTATAGTTTTAAAAATAAATTCTCCTCTGTTTCCTCCATGTTTATAAGAATTATAAAAGCCTGTTAATTGTTCTAGACTAGTAGCAAATATTCAGAGCATATTTCTTATAATAAATGAAATAGTTAATGAGATTCAAATATTTTTATTTTCTAAAAATACTTTATATATTTTTATAAATATATGAAATATAACAATGAAATTTTTACATTTCAGATACAAAAATAATTTTTAAACAGAAAATAAAATGTTCTAAATACAACTGAAGACAACAGGACATTACATGACTGGTTTCAAAATATTTTTTTTACAAATCTGTTAATTAACTGAATTAAAAAAGGACTACAATGCTATGCACCATAATTGCATACAAATTTTGATGATTTAATCTAAATATAGGAATAGTTTGACAAATGAAAAATATTTTGTTTTATCTTTGAATAACTGATTAAACATTTATAGTTTAATCAAGGCATTTAAAATATTACAAAAAATTGTTATGTAAATAACTAGCTTTTATTACTGGTACCAGTACCAGAAAAAAATGAAATGATATAATAATTGAATATGTACAAATAAAAACTATTATAGATTCAATTTAAAGGCAGATGGCATGGAAAAAATAATTTCTATATCTATATTCCTCCTTTTAAATACTATACAAAAGCTATACTTCATATACATGATTTATCGTTACAGTATTTAGTAGCATATGTAATTTTATTTCAATCACATTTACATATATCACCGGTAATATTAAAAGAAAAAGAATTCAAACAGAAATTAAACAATTTTACAATATATAAAGCAATATTACATTTTTATTAATTAGGAATACTAATGATATCTATGTATGAAAACATATATAAAGTTATGAATATAATAGTTTACTCAGAAATGTTAGATAAAAATATGTAAATTATAGAAGTATTACAACTCATTCCTACTTAATTTATTTAAAATTTAAAATTCTGTAAAATAAATACAATTCGTAAATTCTTGTTAATGCTTTTTCCTTTCAATTTTTAAAATGTTAAACACTGAATGCCATACTTGCTTTGAGATTCAAAAATCCAAATAAGTATTCTGAAACAAAATCACTGAGCCATTTTCTGAATTTTTGATAGAATTTCATAAATTACAACAGAAAAAAAGTTGAAACCCTTTTCTTATTTGATAAAAGCAAAAGCTAACAAATGCTTTAATTTGTTTAAAACAGATGTAATTCATTTTCCTGTATTTGAATAAATATGCAAAAGAAAAAAAAATACCTCCTAAATCAACCAAATGATCAACTGATCACTTAAATTAAGTCTCAGTATTAAATTTTATACTAAAAAGAGATACAAGAATATTAAATAAGTAATGAATAAAAGAATCAAAGCATATAAAATCAAACATGGTATTTATTTATCAGCATTCTTCTTCTTAATATTATTTGAGGGTATTATCAGAATTGAAATTGGTAATCACCAAATCTTCGTAATTTTGATTTTTTTAAATCTATTTCTTCCTTATTGAATTTTCTACTCATGTATACCAAAAAAGATGAATAAATAAGATAATTAAGTACCTGTTACATGAGTGAGATATAAAAGACTTCTACATTTTAACTAACTTCTACATTTTAAAATAATTTTATGTGATGGAAAAATTATTAAGTTTTACACTTTAATTGTATTTAACTCATGATACTTTGGATAAAAAGATCTTATTTAATATATACAATTCGCACATTTTTTCACAATCAGATGCCCTGGCCAAAAGGAAATTTGTTTAATAGTAGTGACATTTAATATGTAAAAATAAGTAAATAATTAAAATAAAATTATTTTAAGACCACTTATGGGTGAAAGAATATATATTTATATATATTTGGTATTGATTGTCTATCATATAGATTTAGCTATTATACATACTGATATACGTATTTAATGTTCAATAATTTATAAAACTAATTACTAAGTAATGCCTCTTTCATCTTTCAAAAAATTAATGAAACTATATAAATATTATTCAAGGATCCAACTCATACTTCCAAAGACAAAATTAACATATATTATCAATTACTGTAAATCAAAAGCTACTTTTTTCCCTTAAAAATAGGAAGAATATTTTAGAACTAATATTTATTTTACAATATAAAGGCAAATTTCAAAAAGGTCCATCTTTAGCTTTTAAATATGTATAAGCCTAAATGATTTTTTTAAAAATTATTATTGCTTATTTTTAAATATAAGTCATAGTAAATGTACTACTCAGCATTGGAAAATTAAAAGTTTCTGATATACATATACACGAAAGAATCTGCTCTTAGCATTTCCTTTCACTTTACAAAATAAATCATGTTCATATAGTAATCATATGATCCAACTTTGATGGCAAGCCATGAGCAATTTGCAATGGATGGGTTGGGAACACTTTAATAGGAAGATCCCATATCATAGTTTGGACGTCTAAGTTGGCAGGTCCTTGCCAGGAAATATTTTCTGATGGACTTGTAGGCTCTGGCATTGCTGACACAGTGGTTGTTGTCACAAATTCAAAATGCAACTTCCATTTTAAAGAAACTGCCAAAAAAATATATATATATTATTTTCTGTTAATTTCCAGTGTAGATAAAGCACTTTGTAATACAAGATGAACTAATGAAATATCTTTTTAAAACATTTATTAGAAGTTAATTTTGTAAGAAATATAAATTCTGGTTCTCTTCTTTATTTAGTGAAAATCAATGTTCAAAAAAATTTATATTCATAAGTAAAATTCAATTTTTTAAAATACATAAAAGCTTTGTAAAAGAAGGAAAGGATTCTAAAAAAAATAATAAAATGTCCATTTTTTTATTTGCTAAAAGTTGTTAAAGAAAATTATTCAGTGTAAACAAAGTTTTTCTGCTGATTAATCCTCATAGAGCTTAATAATTTTTTAGGATTTAATAAGACAAATAAATAGTCATAAACAGTTACTCTGACCTGCCCAATGGCACAAGGAAAAATCTGAATGATTAGACACCGTAACAGCATTGGCAGGAACCACAGTTGAGATCTAAGGGCTATCACTAACCAAAATACAATCCCTAACATGAGGCACATCCAGTAGAGAGTAGCCGAACCCCACACTATTTTTGCACTCATCATAGTAAACCAACAACCACGCTAAAAGCTTCTCATCCTTATATCTGAAGTAGCCCCCGGGAGATAAAGCAAAGAAGTATATGAATTTTAATTTTAAATTTAATTGGGTGTATATTCCAATATATTAGGCAATTTAATGTGTGCAATCTTAAATCAATACAAATTATAACACATGGTTAAATGTATATATATTATAAAACTTGTCATGCATTCAGCTTTATTAATTGCAGAAAAAGTGTAAATAACTTGGGGCATTATTTATAGAGATTTTTATATTAATTAACAGTTACAATTTTAAATAAACTCACACATACATATATATATGCATACATGCATGCACACACGCATATATACAAAATAAAATTTTTTGGTAAATGAGCAAGAAAATAAGTTTTAAAAATTTTGCAGACAACTTTATTTTTGATAGCTAAGTAAAAGTTCAATTTTTAAAAAATAACTTTAATTTTTTTAAATTTAAACTATGTCCAAAAATTTGACAGACATGCTCACAATGGTACGACAAAGACAGAAAAGAGAAGCATGTAAAAGTATTCAGAGCCTATATAACTTCAAAAGTGGATTTTACAAAAATTTTGATGAGAAAGCATTTATTTTAGTCATGTATTTTTCACATGATATTGCAGTTAAAATTACAAAAATTAGACCCAGAGGAGCAAGGAAAACTTGTAATGTGCATGTCAGAATATTTAAAAGGGTTTGGATTCAAATGATTAGATAATTAATTTTAAGAACATGAATAGGATATTTTATACATATTCCTCGAAATGCTTGTTCATGTTTACTTTTAAAAGAACTTTCTTTAAAAGCTGAATGTATTGTAAAATGGCAACCATATTTGTCAACTAAGAAAATAAATTACAACTCACCAATATTAGTAGTAAAAGTTGGTGTAACTGTAAGTGGTATTGGAAGTATAACTTGAGTGAGATTTAAATGTAAAGAAAATTCATGATGTTTGTTATAGGCAACTGTTGTAATGCCCTGCTTTGCTCTACCTTTACAATTTTCTTGCAGCTCTTCTTCACTGATAAGAGTAACTGAAAACTGAAATAATAAAAATAAAAATAAATTACTGTTCTATCAAAATTAAATCACCTTATTCATTTTTAAAAAAAGTGATATCAGTGATATCTATGGCAAAGAAAAACAATAATGGAAGAGAGGGGAATGAAAAGGCTTCACACAAATGCATAATATTTTAATTTATGATTCAAACATACTTGTATAAAAAAAGAAATAAAATATCTTAAAAGTAAATGAATTAATTGATCCCTCGTACATCCAATGTGCATTTATTTACTTAAGTCTCTCATAAATGTTATAGGGGCTCTTAACAAGATCAAATTGATAACACATTCTCAAAAACAGTAAGTGTTTTTTGTTTGTTTTTTTGCACGGGAAACAAAACAGGTTGTGAAAAGTGAACTGATCAAGGATAGAGAAAGAGTATTTACAGTTTTAGAAAGTAAATATATAAAAAGTGAACAAAGATTGACATCCATATATTTTCAAAAATTGATATGAATTTACAAAAGGTTATACAAAATCAAATTTATGCCAAGTACAAAAGCTTGACTAACACACAATTCAAGAAAATGAATTAGAAAGATTCTGGTGAGTGAATTGGAAATAAAATAAACAAAAAGTGAATATACGCATGATTAGGGAAAGTGAAGTTATAACAACATTTATATTTACACAAGATTATGGGAAGTATGCCACAACATTTTAGCATGGTCAATTTATACAGTTAAAAGAAATACACTATAAAAAGATTAACACACCTATAATTTTGGAAAATGAACTCATACATGCTTTAAAAAAATGAATTCATGCAAAAATATAGAAAATGAACTTACTGAAGATAAGAAAGCCAAGCCTTAATAAGCAAAGAGCAATTAGTACACAGAATGCTTAAATATACTGAAAGTTATATAAAGACATCTTACAAAATGTTAATCAATGGAAAGTTACAAAAAAAATGTAAAGTTATATAATGTAAACTTATGCAAAATAAACACACATAGTAAACACAAAGAAAACCATTTGCTCTCTTCTTAACGAGGGGAAAAAATGCTAGCTTTTGATTGTTTAAAATCTTTCCAAGATTAAGCCGAGTAAATTTTGAATACCTGAATTTTAAGTGTGCATTGTGATAATAAAATGGAGTTCTATCAAAACATACTGAAAAAAATAATTTATAATCACAAAAGATATTATTTGGCTTCAAAATGTAATAAATGAATGTAAAGATTTAAACATTGAATTTTCAGGATTAACTTTGATTTATTATGAAAACAAAGCTGCATTACATTTTCATACTAAACTGAAAAAAAAATCACAGGGCAAAATGTACTGATGTATGATTTCACTTTTTAAGAAATTTAGAAAGAAAGAGCTTGTTGGAAATATGCAAAAAAGATAAGTAAATAATATATTTGATAAGAAATAATTTTCATGTATTTTCCCTGCTATCAGTAGAATAATAAAATGGGAAATATATTCATTAAGCATTTAAGTAAAGATGCAGTAAACAAAATTTCTTAAACAAGTATTAAGTATTTTGTTATACATATTTGTAATAGAATGTATTTTTATTTGTGAAAAGGTACTCAATTTTCTATCTTTTACAAGAAGTTAATTTTTATTACATAGAAGGATTGCTTGCTAAAAATTAAGTATAATTTTTAGCAAAATAAGTCGCATTTATGCAAATTTTTTCATACTTTCTGCATTCTATTGTTTAATGAAGAAAGCATTCCATTGGCTGTGACATCAAACATGAGTATATATTTAGTCTCTCCAAGCTGACTCACTATCTTTTCACTATCACTATCTTTTTTGGTACATTACAAAATTTTAAGTTGAACTTTAAGAAAAAGTTTACAATTATTTAATGTTTTAATAAAAATAATAAAGATATATATTTTGATATTTTTGGTCCTTTTTTGAGCCCTAACATCTCCCAAATTGCACTGCTTTTCATCAAACATTATATATATTTTAGGTTTTTATAACTTTACTTTGCATAAATTTTCCTTATGCGATATTATGTAGCTTTATTTTCCATTATTTTACTTTGTGTAATTTAATTTTGCTTTGCACCATTTTGAATAAAATGCCAAGATCTTCTGTGTATGGAGGTTTGATACATGTTAAATCTGGTGAAACATAAAGGTTTGAAGAAATCTTCACTATCTGCTCAAATTTCAAAACTGCACTAGTGTGGCTTTAAAATAGGATTTTAATTGAGTTAAATTAACTTAATCTTTTTTCTTTTCGATTTTATATATTTCTTGAATAAAATTGTTTTTTTTGGGGGGGGGTGATGAAAATATTGTGCACTGTGCAAAATTTTTGGGATTTCTATTAATTTTAATGAATATAGAGATTAAATCCTCATAGAATAGGATAATACATTAAAATATGAAAAAAAAGGACATTAACTATTTAAATCTTTACTGAGTACTGGAAAATATAATTTATTTAACATTCAACAAGTATTTATCCTGCATTAACAAACATTTTGAATAATACTTTAAAATCACTGAAACCACAGAATTATTATTAAATGAAATTGAAATTAGAATGATTCATAATTAACTTTCTCACCTGAACACACTTCACTGTGCCTTGACTAAAATCAAATACTCCAATAATATCTTCACCCAATCGATATGATGATTTCAGCAAACAGAACCTCACAACTTTTCCATTTTGGTTGGTAATGTTATAATAACCTGAAAAGAATGCACAAGAACCTTGGATTATATTTGTCATAATTTTGTATTATAAGAATCATAAAAACAAAAAAATTCAATATATGCTTAACTTTCATGAGTTCCATTATTCAGAACTAATTTGTTGGATATAATTATATCACTAAAGTGTAAAGATTGATGAAAACATTCCATTAGTATTTCTATATTTCACATTTTGCATACTGTATCAGTCTCACAAGTACTAAGCTAGAATAAAATACTTTTATTACACATGTAATTCCTGTTTCGAACATAGAAATGTATGGCTGATTCTATGGTATTTCATGCTTTTTGTCATTGCTACTTTCAATAATAGGCCTTTAAATATTCAGAGGCCTTTAAATATTCTGGTAGGCCTTTAAATATTCAGAGAATTAACAATTATAAAAAATTTCATTGATTAAAATTTTTAATACATAAAATATCCAACAATGCTATGTCTCTTCAGAATTCACATCAAACAATTTTGAAACAGCCTTTAAAAAAAAGAAAAAAGATATACTTGTATTTAATTTCGTATCTGATAAACTAAGATTATAGAACATTATTAAGAAACTTACTTGGATTTCGCCGAGCAGTATTAGCTTCTAATATTTGTAATGCCGAAGAGATTGTTGGTTGCTTCTGTTGGCTTTGAAGAAAAGGATTAGCAGGTGCAATTGGCAACTCTTCACTATCAGCACAGAATTGAGCATCTGGAATCCCTACAATGTGCAAATCACAATATAGTAACAAAGTGATATTTATTAATGAAAAAAGCAAACAAACATTCATTCAAGAGAGGGATTTGTTAAAGTGTGTTTTTGGATATACATTCAAATAATTTTTTTATAGTATTCTTCAAAACTATACAAAATCTGCTAAAAAGCCTCTTTTATTCAGCTTCAGTATGTTTATTGGTAATTAAGTAACTTGTAGTCACTATTTCAATATCTGTGTTTTTTTCTCCGTCTTAGCTTTTTATTCTATCAAAAATAAGTTCTTTCATCAATGTATACATAAATTGTTTGTTATTACTTAAAAATTTCTTAAAATAGTTGGAAATATGGAGCTAATCCATAACATATAACATTTTTGTACGATCTAATGCAGATTGTTTGGTATTTCACTATCAGTGAACACATGTGAAAATATTACCGATATAACATTGAATGCAGTAAAGAATGAATGTGAACAAACAAGTGTTAATGCCCATAAAACTGCACTTTAAATCATTGTTCTTGAACTAAAAAATTCGAAATCGGCTTATTTTCAAATTTGACATGCCATCTTATCCTGCATTTGTTTTAGTCTGATGTCAATAATGAATTTTTTGAACTGGCATATAATTTTGTATGATTTCCTCTCTGATTAGTAAGTGTTTTATTTTCTCATATTACTTAAAAACTTATTATCTTCTTACATAGAGAGCAGTATGCAGATAGCAGATCTTTAACAGATTTCGCAATGTCAATCCGTATTAAATACGGATTTTGAGCAGCTCATTATTTTAAAAAAATTCTTTAATCTGCTCTGAATAAGCTTATAATTTCACAAGTAATATTGCAAACCATTCAATAAAATTACTTGCGAGTGATTACAACCACTGCAATGCTACTACAGTGGATGTTGATTTCTCTCCACAGAAATTCATTCTACTCTCTCATGAAGTTATAGCAATTTTGCGTATGCCCACTAGCTGCAATCCGAGAATCACATGGAAACAGAACAATTATCTCTCAAATCATAATCAAATTGATCTATATATATATATATAAAAAGGGACGGACGAGAGAACGAGTTTCCAGAATTATATAGTCGTGAATAATATTGTTCTGTTTTTGGAACAATGATCTTTTATTTGTACAATTTTCTGAGATCAACAATTTTTTAGATGGGGAAAAAAACAAACAAGAAATTTAAAAATTTTCTGTTCTATTCCAGTTTTTATAGAAATTTTCAAATTTCCCTACATTCACTCTGTTTATTTTTGAAATTCCTTTGTATTTTCTTGATTTTCAAGATGCCATGGGAACCCTGTATTCATTAGTTAGACCAACATAATAACATCTTGTAGATATTTAACATTTTTAAAGTAAGTACTTATTAGTAAAAATTGCCCACAAAAGTGAATGTACTAAACGTTTCTTCCTCAATCCTTGCAAAAAAATAATCCTTTTCAAAAAATTTATCACTGTTTATGCTAAAGAATTAAAATGGAAATTAAAACTTTTTTTAAACTTCATATTTATTTAAAGATATTAAAAAAATTAAGAGATATAAAGTATTCATAAAGAATCAACCATTAAAAAAACAGTATAATAATATAAATTTACAGAGGAAAAAAAAAAGAACATTCATAGAAATAAATATCTAAATCTTTACCAGCATTATATACATACCATACACAAGAAGAACCCTAATAGGAATTTTCAGAAGCTTAATAACAGCATTAACACGCTGTGTTCCTACAGTTATTTTGTAAGCATATTTAACACACTGACCCCTATAGGATGGTGGCGCAGTATAAGGAATAGTTTCTTTATAAATATCTGAAATAATAATAGTTTTAAATTATTGAAATTACAAGCAAAACAAAAAATGCAATAATTTATCACCTAAAATAATAAAAATAACTTACATGTTTTACTCTCACCAGGAGAAAGTTTTAAATCACAAAATAAAATTTTTGGCTTAGTTGAGAGAACAACATGACCACTTTCACCTAAAATATAAATTCATAATTTAAAAAATTAATTAATTTTGAAACTGTCGGTTGAATAAAAAAAATCATGTATAATTATTAAATTTCTATTTAAAACTATTTTGGTGAGAAAAAAAGCACATTATAAGGAAATAGGCATATTATAACAAATTCTTTATTGATTAAATAAATGAAGAATTCTAACAAGCAGCATAATTCAAGCAAAAACTAGGAAAACAGCACAAATTTTATAAGAAATTATCAACAAGTTTATATATATATATATATATATATATTAAAAAGCAATATATGGTTTCATGTTTTATCCATAACAGTCTTAAATAAAGTGAGTATGAAACTTTCTGAACAAGTTTTTCATTTTTAAGCTTTACATAAACTTTGCATTTTGTTTTGTTCAGCTATGACAAGAGAGAATGAAAGTTAAAAGAAAATTTTTTCCATTTCTAATACTGAAATTTGAATTTTAAAATTACTTGATATTATAAATGTAATATCATTTAAATCTATCTTAAAATGCTGATAAATATGAATATGCAGATTTAATTAGTCACATTTCTGTTTTCTTATTATAGGAAAAATAGTAATTTTTAATAATCTTAAAATAAAAATTAATTAGAATAAAAATTTAGATAGTCTAAAAATAATCTCCAATAATAATATGAATAATATAAGTACTCTAAAAAGTCTGCAAATTTTATTTAATGAAATTGGCTTTGCCTTTTCACTTAATAATACCTTATACGTATTGGAAACTCCAGTCTAAGACATTTCATTCTTTTTAAGCACTTCAAAATATAATTTTAATTTATTATATATATTAATTCACAAATAATGATTTTCTGATAAAAAAATAATGATTTTTTCTTTATAAACTGAGAACAATGAAGTTCTTCCTAGTTTCTGATTTATAACTAAATGCTTTGCATTACAGTAAATTATCTTCATGCAATTAAATAAACATGATGAAGAAATACATATCAAAGAATCTATTTAAAATATTTCTTCATGGAAGTAATTAAAGGGGGGGGGGAGGAGAGAAGTGAAACAAGCAATTAGAATAAAAATTTCAAATAACTAAAGTGAGTACTAAATAATTTGTACAGCTACTGAAGCAATTAATGGAGAATTTAATCTTTAGTTTTATGCTTTGAGGAAGCATTTAAGAAGCAAGATAATAACAGCTCACCCCTACAAGGTATAAAAGAAGTATCTTGAGAGGCAGTAGCTAGTTCTTCTTGAGATGCAGTACTTGGAAACTTCACTAAAGTGTCATCAACTGTACACTGGCAATGGATCTGTGCACTGGCCCATGCTAGCACTTCTTCTATATCACTAACGATAAAATTCTAACTTATATTTTCTGGTAAAATAGCACACACTATTTACTTAAAAAGAACAGAATATTATTATAAAAACAAATGAAGTTAAAATTTCTGTAGTATTAACATTACTGAAAAATTAAACAGTATCTAGGATTCAGTATTAGAACTTAACTGAAGTATGGCTAAGATTAAATATATTTTATGTCATTAAAATGAAAATGTTTTTGGTAGAGAACTGGGCCAAAACTATTTATTATTGTTGCTGTTAATTCTTTAGTAAAACTGTTAAAGAATATAAAATTCTCAAAATTTGAACAAAAATTATCTGTCTATAGATTAAAAAAAGTACTTCAACTATAATTTTGGCCTCTGAAACATGAATGGTAGTTTATGTAATTTCCTATCAGCTTTATGCAGCAAGTTCATGATGTAAATATATATACTCTGAATTCAATATTTATATAATGAAACAATTAAACATTAAAATAACTATGAAAAAATGTATAACAAGGAAAGTAATATTGTAATTATCAGACAAAAAGCAATATCGAATATATAATTTTATAAAGTAATATATAATATCAATTTGATAAAATATGCAATATTTAAAGTTAAAATAATTTAACTTCTATGATAAAATTACAGTTTTGCTCATAAAATTAAGCACCATTGTAAAAATTCCAATATAAAATACACCTACAAAATTGTTTTTTTAAAAATTGTTCTGTGAATTCCCAGTTAAATTATAAAATAAATTTTGGTTGATACAGGGAAACTAGGAAATATAAGCATAAGAATATAAAAGTAATAAGTTTAAATTTTATGAAGTAAAAAAAGAGTAATCTGAAAAAGTATATGGGAAATACAAGTGATAATTTATTCTTCATAAGATATAGGCAGAAAAGTTTTAGTAAAAGAGAAAGAAACTATAATAAAAAGAATCGAATATATCATTGACTTGAAAGAATTGAATATGGATTTTATATGCAAATAGAATTTTTCAATAAATTTTTTATTTTATTTTATTAATTTATTATTATTATTATTTTGCAAATAAGATCTGAATCTTAAAATATATTTTAAAAAAAGTTATTTCACTGAGGAATAAAAAGATTAAATAGATATACAGTATTATTGCTTTTTATTTATAAAATAGCTTGTTTAATGTTATTTTTCCAAGTGCTTGATATCAATCAAAATGTACACAAATTTTACAACCATATAAGACAAAACCATTAACTTAGTGACAATGCATTGTTGTATTTTGTACACAAATGGCTGTTACCTCACTATCATAACAATTACCACTAAAAAATTATGCAATGACTCATTTCATTTTCTTCATAAAAATGTTATCATCAAATAAAATACTAAAGAAATTATGCAGTTTCTTACCTATTATACTGACTTTGCTTCTGTGAATAAGTAAAAGGACTACGGAATGAAATGTGACATTCAACTACCTCACCGGTCAGAAAAACTGATCCATGAGGTAAACGAGCATGGACTTCAATCATCTGTAAATAATAAAATTATACTAAAAATAAATCATAATAATGATGATATAAAATACCTTTCAGACATATAATACTAATTTTATCTCATGAATTCAGGAGTATCTTAAAGCATATTTCATTCAAAATACAGAGATTCATTTTAATTGTTATATTAATACTTCAATGAATGAACTAAAAATATAAAATTATAACCTTTTCTTTAGATGAAGGATTAAAAAGAAAAATCCACACTAAATTTTGTAGGTTTTTTTTCTTCCCTCTGCAGTTAAAAAAATATTTTATATAGCCTTAATACTTTGATTGGCATCCAAATTTAAATAAACTATGACCTCATATTAATTTTTAAACCTTATTTTTGAATCTCTAACTAAGCAGAAAATAGATTAATTACTATTTCATAAATCGACAAATAATTAAGAAAATATTTTTATATTTCAGAAATGGTTATTTTAAATTTTTTTTTATTTTATAAAGAAACTCAAAAGCAAACAAACATAGTATTCACAAATGCAAATTGTCTACAAATGTTTGTCAAAACATAAATACTCATTACAATATGTAAAACAATAACTCATTAATTGAAAGTAATTAACTTACTTAATAAAATATAACTTTTAATCATTTTAATTTTTAAATTAAAAGGAAGCTTCTCACTCTTATACATATGAAATGTACATTTTTGGTAATTGAAATAGGTAATGAGATTTTTAAAATTATTTATTTCATCACTATGGGAAGAATTCACATCTTAAGCATTAAGATTTCTTAGTTAAAATTATGACCAAGCAGAAATGCAATCAAAACAGGTGAGCAGTAACAAAGGGTAAAAAAAGCATTGAAAAAGATTCAGTATCTATATAGCTAAAGAAAACAATTTAATGGAGAGAGTACTTTGATTTCAGCATGTCTAGATCCAACATGGAAAAACACAAGCCTACACAACTCAGAAATTAAAATGATGCCTGAGCTCCAAGTGATAAAAAATAATTGTTTTTAGAGTCAGGATAAATTGAAATCATTATATGCATATATAATAGAAAAATAGGAATTCCAAAACTTGGATAATTTACAAAATTTAGTTTAAAGATCAGTTTTACAATTTAAAACCTAAAAGTACTTTTACTTAAATAAAAAAAAAAAAGATTTGAACATTTAATTTATTATTTTTAAGAATGGCAATTTTTACCAGAGAAATAGAAACCACTTTTCAGATTATTACAGGTGAATTTTATCTGATTGAAAAGTTTAAAAAAGGAACATGAAAGCATTTTCTGCTATTTTCAAGTAATTTTAAAGTCTGTATGGCATTTTCCTAAAGGACAATGAAGATAATTTTATGATTTTTCCTAACTAATAATTGAATTGCCTGTCGCATATAAAGTGACTCAATATGATAAGGGAGTAAAATGATCCACCAACTTATCAGAGTAATTCAATGGTGGGAAGAGAAACCTTAATCAGTAAAACAGGAATTAGAAACTTGTATACTAACAGATACCAGTGATTTATAACCAAGAAGTAATTGCAAAATGCATAATGTTTAATATAACCAACAATTAATCATCAAAGATGTCATGTCAGTTATTGACTATATTTGCCAATAATAAAAGCATTTTAAAGCAGCAATTAACGTAAAGTCAATAAAAGATAATTGTTATTTTTTAAAAGAAAAATAATAAAAAAATAATTTTTGATGCAATAAGTGTAATATAATCATTTTAACAGCAATAAACTAAAATATTTAAACACAAGAATTAAAATTAGAATAAAAGCATTGAAAACTTTCAGTTGTAGATTACATTCATTTATCACGAGGAAAAAATGATAATTAATCAGTTGTGAAACATTTTAAGAATTTTTATACATACTGCCTCAACTTTTAAAAATCTTATTTTAAATATTTGATAGAAAACAGTTATACAGTAAAGACAAATTATGACTACAATTTAAAAATTAAATGAATAATGAAAGGTAATAACACACCATTAAAATTAGAAAATATCATATGCAATTCTAAATATTTACATCGATTTATGAGGATATACAACTATAAATTTGACAGATCATTTATAACACACTTCATTGAAAAAATATTATGCAGTGATCATTTTTTAAATAAACTTTTATTTACATTATGAAGTGACGTTTAACAAATTACAGCAGTTACAGTTTATTTATCAAGATATGAAAATTGCATAAATATCATTTGATAAATGATGGATCTAATTATAATTTGGTTTTGATGGGATATTTTAAGTAATTTTCTGACAATCAGAATTTTTAAAATTTTTTGGTTTCATATATAGGTGACATTTTTGAAAACTTCCTTCTTCAGAACAATGTTTTGGATCACCATTGTGAACTAAATAACGATGGATCGATTGAACTGAAGTGGCACAATATTATTCTGCTCTGCTGTGTTTTCATTTCATTCGTGTTTTGAGAGCGCTGTGCTAGATTTGATATTTTCTTATAATTTCCATTGCTTATTGTATTTGGCGAATTATTTGGTAAGAATATTTTTTATTTATATGTCGCATTAGTCATCAAAATTTCTAAGTTTTATTTTAACATAGAAAGTGTGTATAGAAATTACAACTAGGGTTGAAAATTCGAGAATTCCACTAATCAATATTAACAAATTTTATAAGGAGTTGTATTAAGTATATAGAAGCAATCGAAATTATTATTCAAACTTTTTTATAAAATATCATTAATCTTTTTATATTATATAGCATGAGGAAAATCATAAATACCCACAAATTTCATCATGTCATTAACTTTATCTCTTTTTTTAACTTTATCCTTTGCAAATAAAATTTGAGTGAATATCTATTCACATTTTATCTAAAATTCTTTTACTTTTTATTTATCAGACTTATTGCTACAACATTAAGGACTACAAAATGTTATATATGTAATCTTTATGAAAGCTACAAAATGCAATGTATTGACGGAAGTTCTTTTTATTATATTCTTAAATCTAGAAGGGGACATTATTATTATATTGTTAAATTTTTGCCTGATTGTAAATTTGACATATAATGCTATGTATTTTTTTATTTGCCAACTTCTCTTTATTCTTAATATGTCATTTTTACTATATTTAAGCTCAGAATGAAATTTAAAGTGCAGAAAAATACTGAAATTTATCCCATTCTCTTAATTCTCTTTTGTCTTCTTTAATATTACTTGTAATTTACTTTTATAATTATGTTTTGAAAATTTATTGTAATTGTTTTTTACTACTTGAACTGAAATAAGTTAATAGTAATAGAATGTTTTAAATTAATAATTCTTTAAATATTATTGATGACAAAAGTTGAATTTGAAAATAGTTGATGTAAAATTTCCTTTAACTTTGATACTGCTTCATGAAAATTTATTGTGACCCATAGTTTTCCCGTATACGGCCTCCGCCAAATTGGCGAGAAATTTGGCGGATAAACGATAATTTCTGGTTGCATATGTATTCTTCTTTATGGTAACCTTAAACCTTAGAACATATTCAGTATTTTTATGTGTTTTTATAAGGAGCAACTCACATATACAGCTATTAACTTTTATAAACTATGCTTTTAAAATGAAAAAAATATCAATGTCAATATCAATCATGAGAACATATTCAGCATAAAATTAAGAAATCATATTTAAAAATCGGAGCAAAAAATAATTTCGTCATTATTTAATATTAATTTTGAGCATTTCATTATTTTTAAAAGCAAGTGAGCATTTCATCATGCTTCATTATACATATAATTAAACAAATAGTTTCATTTGGATCTTTATCATAAATATTTCAATACCCCCCCCCCCCGACTTACGCTCGTGTATTTCGTCAGTTCTAGGATTAAGCTTAACATGGCTTCAAAAATTAGTCAATAATCACAACATTTATCTGAATTATTTAAAATAAAAAGGGGGCATAGCCACCCCCTGACTTATAGTCTATTGCATTTTGTCAGTCTTGGAAATAAACCTAATGTGGCTTCAAAACTTCCGGTTGAGAATCACAACATCCTAAACACGCATTATTGGCGACTTCTTGGCGAAAAAAATGGCGCAACTAGGCCGTATACGGGAGCTGCTCCAAAGTCTCTAGGGGGGAAAAAAGGGAAATTTTGGTTTTGTACTTGGTTTGATTATTTTTGAATGTTAATTTGCATACAAAATTGGTATAAATTCCAACAAAGAATAAGCTGACTCAAGAAATTATCACTGATATAATAATCTAAGCAAAGAATTTTTCTTTGCCTTCCAGTTGTAAAAATCATAAATGAATCTTTGAAGTAACTTTGTTATAATAGTGATGACAAGACATTAAAAACACGGACACACATTAATAAAATAGCCATAAAATTAAGATGGTTTGCTCTAATAAGATGGTCTAGACTCTAATGAGAATTATCGTGTATTTATATGAATAGATGTAAAATATAATATTCTTAATACAATAGCTACTAATCTTTACTAATAATAAAGTTGTGTACTCTACAAGTCACTTTGCTTGATTTAGAGCTACCAAATTTAGAACACATATACTTCAGTGGGTGGAATGGGAATTCAGAGTGTTTATTATTATTATTATTATTATTATTTACTACACATGATTTTTTTTCTAAATTGTTGAAAATTAAAGATCAAGATATCTGTGTAGCTTGAGACATAAAAATGGAAAGTTATGATATATTGTTAAATTTAGAAGATAAATAAATCAGATATTTATTTTTAATAGTGCCATGATGTCACAAGACTGACCTCTATTAGAAAGGTTCAATAAACAGAGTAAATGTAAGCGACATTTAAAATAACATGGCTTTAATATCTGATAATTTAGTGGAATTATGAGCCTGAAGTTATGTCTATATGATTTAAAGGTAATTAAATATATCCAGTTACACCATTAACCAGCTGGTTGCTAAAGATGAATACTTTTATATATTAAAAAGGATTCATTTTATTGCCGATAAAACTTGTTGAGTTATGAAAATTTGAATATTATTACGTACAAAAATGTGTGATTTTAGACCATTCGCCTCAAAGAAGATATGCCAATTAGCTCCCAGATTTTCCCAAGTGCGTAGGGTGTGGTTCGGTGTTCTAAAATTGTAATATTTAAATCTTCATAACTTGTTTCAATTTAATCACAAAAAAAATAGATTTTATTTTTAAAAATAAAACTGGAGTGTTAAGAATATTTCCTTAGGACCAAAGGACTGTTTAAAATTTTGCTTTCATAATTTTTTGAAGTATATGTATTGACAGAAAAAAAAATTATTATTTATGTCATTTAAATCTTTTGAATGTAAAACTAAAATATGAATCTTATGATGTATCAGAAGAATTTTTTTTTAATTGAATGTCTTTGAAATATGGCATAAATTATGAAAATTATTCTGTAGGGTGCATAAGAGCTCAATGACAAATAATTTTGTTTTCTATATTATATATTTAAAAAAACCAAGCTTGGCTTTAGCAAGAAATATTTTTGTATTAATTGAGGTTCAATGTCTTTAATTTAAAATTGAAACTATGGAAGCTGACAAAAAAAATTTATATATATATATATAATGAACAGAATATTGTAAGACTTCTATTATATTGTATTTTATATGACTATCAAAATTTGAAGCTTAATAATATTTTAATGAAAAACTAAGAGATCAAATTACATGAATTATTTAATTGAAAATCTTAACAAGCATTAATTTTATTGAATCAGTTGATCACTGAAGCAGTGGCTAGTTTTATAATAAAATTCAGTTTTGAGGAGAAAAAAATATTTTTCAGCTGATCAAAATAATAATAATTCTAATATAAATAATAAAATATTTTAACAATTATTGTTTAATCCTTTTGATATCAATTTAAAATTCAATTTGGATCTTATATCACACAATATGGCTTATTTGCTTTTGTTAATTAATGTTTACATGTTTTGTGATTCTATTTTATATTTTAATTCATTAAAATCACATATTTTTTTTCTTTTAGATTATCACAATGTCTTATATGTTGGAGCATTTACACAATGGCTGGCAAGTTGACAGAGCTATTTTATCTGAGGAAGATCGTCTTGTAGTTATTCGTTTTGGACATGATTGGGATCCTACTTGTATGAAAATGGATGAGACATTATATAAAATTGCCCAAAGGATCAAGAATTTTGCTGTTATTTATTTGGTAGACACTACTGAAGTTCCAGACTTCAATAAAATGTATGAATTATATGATCCATGCACTCTGATGTTTTTCTTCAGAAACAAACATATACAAATTGATTTAGGAACTGGTAACAATAACAAAATAAATTGGGCCATTGAAGACAAAAATGAAATGATTGACATTTTGGAAGTTCTGTATAGAGGTGCACGAAAAGGAAGAGGTCTTGTCATCTCTCCAAAAGATTATTCAACAAAATATAGATATTAATATAAATTCTTTATGTATAAATATTCATTTCCTACATTGTATTTGTGTATACATATTTCTGCAATCATTTATTGTACAATTTTTTTGTGACTATTAAATAAATAATGTAATAATTTTGTATTGATCTTTATTAAATGTGTTCTTTCACTAATATAAAAACTCATAATGTAGATATTTTATACATGCATTTTCAGTTTACTCATTTTCTTTTATATTCTTTTTTCACTACAGACAGGAGCATCTTTATGTAATCTAGAATTGCATAATTTTGTTTGAAATAAAGATAGTATAGATCTATGAATTGTTCAGGGATGTTCATTCCTGACAAAATGCATAAATTCATATGGCTGTGGAATAATTTAAGGAAATAAAATTTCTTCCTGCTACTTGAGCATTTGTTTAGTTAAATATCAGTGAAATAAAAAGCTTTATATTGTAGACCACAGCCTCTTAAATGTGTGGACATATCTATTACACATACAATTACATTTTCACATTAAACATGATACAGTGCTCTAATGAGTATGCCCTTAAAGCAGCAATGTTAGGATCTGAAAGGAAAACTAACAATGTTTTAATGAAGGCTATCATTGAATGTATTTTTAATCTGAAATTTAGGAGAAATGATTATAAAACTGAAGCATATTTAGCAAATAATTAGAAAAATGGAAAAATAATAATTTTTAAAAATCTATTTCATCTATAAATGGTTCCCATTAAAAAAAAAAAAAAGATCAGCTAGATATGACATCAAACTAATTTCATTGTCAAATGACCTCTTTACGATTGCCTCCAATAATTGGCAGTATATCCTTGAAAAAGCCAGTTATTTTTCTCTATGCTGCCATTTGATTGGTTTTCGGATTATGGATTCTGCATTCCTAATTTTGCAATCTATAATTTGAGAAACATTCCTATGCAATTGTATACGTTAATCGTTAATCTCTCAAAAAAATTCTTTATCCTTCATGGAAAATAGATGCTGATATTTCTATTCTAATTTGTGAAAAACAACTTTGAATAAAAAAGACATTTTAATGCAATTTCACCATTTTATTTTTAGGTACATTTATTGTCGCAACCTGTTTAATGTAATTACATATACTAATCACCAGGAAAAATGTGCATCAGAAGCTTTAGCTTGATGCATATATAAAAAGCTAGAGCATAAACTGATGCATAAAAGGTTTTACAAAAAAAAGAAATAGAATGTCAAACTTACATGAAAAACAAATCATACTTCATTCCTGTGTAATAAAATCTATAATTTCCATAAATGAAGTTAATATCTGAAGTGAATAAAACATCTTAATTCCACAAATGTATGTTCTTAAGAAAAATTAGATTAACAATTCTTAATGATAAACATAAATACGATTCAGTACATAATTGGGCTTATTCATCCAATGCAATTTCTTCCTGATATCATTGATTGAATAAATTCTTTTATATAAAAATTTTCAATAAATACAATAATTCTTATTGAGATTTATACTACAACTTTATGTAATAATTAGAAATATTATGTAGAAAAATTTTGTAGAAAAATATAGAATTCTGAAATTTATCAACATAACGATATAATATATACATATTTTCCAAATTTATCAATATACCCCATTTTAATGCATAAACATTTTAAAATGATAAAAGTTGTCCTTTTGCAATCAAATACATAATAAAAATATTACAATTGTAGTTCTTAAAATATGATAAATATATTTTTATACTATGTAATTTAATAAAAAACAAATTTGATATATTTACACAAAATTACCAATCTTTACCAAAATGCATGATCATTTAAAGGAAATTTTATAGGATAATTTTACTTAAATTTATTTATTGCAGTAATTGTGGTGTAGTTAAAATTTAATCCAAATTTTTCATAGAATTAATTTGTTTACTTATACACATTAAATCTTTATAAAATTACAATCATTACTCATGTTTCTCTATAATTGCTTGCCTACTGAGAGACATAGAGGCAACCCTCTAATTCTGAATAATTTATACAGCAATTAAATAATACAAAAAATGAAGATATATTCTAATAAATGAATGATGTCCAAATATTTATTTAAATTTTATTATTAAATAAGTTCATATTAAAGTTAAATGTTATAAATTATTAATGCTTTTCCAAATATTTTTATTCAATACTTCATATTATTTTGAATAAGTACCAAATTAAACTATTTCATTGGGCTTGTGAAATTGTATATAATCATACTGTTCCAAATGATACTAGAATATCATTCAATAAATTTTATAACAAAGTGCTTTTTATATATGCTATGTAGTAGATTATTACCAACATGATAATTTCATGTTTACAACTATGCATCAAAATCAAGACTTCATTAATTCAAAATATAGTTTTTTCCCCTTTTTCTTTCTTCAACTTGAGAATTAATACATCAAATTAAGAATAATTTTTCATTCTGATACCAGGAAAATGTACAAATTAGAAATTTCTTTAGCTTATTCAAATTAAGTATAATGTGCATTCAAGTTTTCATAGCATATTATATATTGCATACAGAACACCAGAAATATGCATGAAATAAATACAAATGTTTATGTTTATATGGATTTATGATGCAATATATATATATATATATTCATGCTCCCAATTTTCAAAATAAATATATTTTGCAATAAAACAAGTGCAGGAATTTTTATGAAAAAGCTCAATATATAATGTACAAAAAAGCACCAAGATTATATATTTTATCACCAGGAAATAATGTGCTAAACTTTGTCAAATGTTAAAACATAAGTATAGAGGAAACAAAACCCTTATAATTGCATGTTTATAATTAAAATTTTATTTTGAATGGCAAAGAATGTTTCATTCAATTTCCATACAAATATTTTTGTGACTCTACTAAACTTTACAGAAAGTTTAAAGCCTTTAAATTAAAAAGGTTAATGTCTTGAAACATAACTCTTAAATTATCTCATTATAACAACCTAACTTTCAAAATCATGACATTAATCCATATATCCTTTTTAAATAAAATCAAATTAGGTGTACTATTTATGTAAAAAAAGGCATTTAACTATCATATGCGAAATCAACATCAAGTGATAAAAACAAATTATGTGAAAAGAAACAACTGAAAACTATGATACGTCCTTAAAAAGACAGTACATTTTAAAATTTAACAAATTTTTTTAAAAATTTTATATGTTAAAAAATAGAAGAAGGCATGGAAGAAACCTTGAGATAAAATGCTAAAAATCCCTATCAGTTTTCTTTGCACCTTCAAAACATGAAACAGTTTTTACATGAAGTATAAAAATTTATACTTCATGGTATGCAACTGTTTGAAATAAAAACTATCACATTACAGATATAAGCTCTAACAAATAAAATAAAATATCAGATGACAACATTTTTTTTTTAAATTTTCATATTATCACAGAACTATTCAACAGCAAATACCAACAAAAAGTTCAATTTTTAACAGTGTATCAATATTAAAGGAATGTGAAGACTAATAAATATGCAACAAATAAAACATAACTACAAGAAATTACACACTTGTTTCTTATTTGAAATAACAAAAAAATATTGATTATTATAAAGCCCTCAATTTTAATGAGTGGCGAAATTTCCTACCTATAAATATTTGTCAGAAAATGGTAATGAGTTCAACATTGCTCCCATGTAATCATTCATCTAGACCATTAAGCATTGAACAACTTTTAAGGTTATTCAATGTTTAATGCTAAGTTCTGTGACTATACATCTTTTACTTTTTAACATGCAATAAATTCATGTTATAAAAACTCCTGAAGGACTTAAGAAAATATATAATCATAATAATCTGGTTGCTTAGGAACTAGTTATGGTTTCAACTTGGCTGGTTTTTGAAAGTTTAAGATGAAAAATTTAAGTTCAGCAATTAGTAACAATTTATCAAAATTAAATTCACTCATTAAGATGTAAAAATATAATAACTATTATTATTTTAAACAAGTAAAATGTATTTAAATTTTTTGAGCAATGATATGTTTATCATTAAATTCTTTTTTACCACTGTAGAAAGAGAAAAATACAAGGGCTATACAGGTATGATAAACATAAAAAGTTCTAGTATAAGAAATTAAAAGATATCAAAGTTTATCATCATAAATGACATAGTAACATATATTAGATAGAAACTGTCATCAAAAACAAATTTTGATATGATATATTCAGATTTTCAAATTGGACTGACAGGCACTAAAAATGATCCAAGTGTAGCAAAACTAATGGAAAATTGAAGTTTTATCATATTTAACAAGTATACTTGTCAAATCCAACATTCATTTTTAATGCTGCTGAAAAATTATAAAATTACAAATATTTTTGTCATTATATGTGCTTATTAATACATGTAATTAATAAAATTTTAATTTGTTACATTTATTTTCATTGCACCTAAGAATTTTTCTAAAGAAAAGGAAAAAAAGTCACATTTAATCATTTTGCATAGCATGAAAATATCTGAAGATGTAAAGATACAGACTTAGTTAAAATTTCCATCTTTACAAACATTGATTTTAATTTTAAAGCCTTTTTTTTTATTAAGGATATGATAAAAGAATAAATTTATCAGAAAATAATATAAATACACTTATTACAGTTCCATGTCAAACATGTTAAATGAAAAAAACACTTAAGTGTTTTCACTACATCTTTTCTTCAATCCTAAAAATATTTTAATTACAACTCAAATATATGTTGACATTATACAAATAAATCTATGACTGATTGTATCATGTTTCCAATTGACTTCAGGTCAATCCCATGAAATCTTTCCATATAATATAGCAAGTTGCAGATTTTGAATCAAGCCGAAAGTTGAGGGAGAAGGGGCTCAGGCAGCTTGATAAAAATAAATAAAACTAGTTATTAAATAACTAAATTTGAAAAAAAAAAATCCAGAATTATAAAATTTTAGGATAACATTAAAACTTTGAATTCTTCCTGAGTTATTACAGTACATATTAACACCATCTGCTTAAATATAACTGTATACAAGTGTGAATGCTTCACAACCATGAGTCATTATAAATAAAAACAGTACATGCTCATAAAGTAATTTAAAAAAATAAATCACTGACATATTAAGTCAGAAATGTGAAACAAAATCAATCAATTTATACAAGAGATATTCCGTAATGCTTTAAAATTGCCAAAATTCCATCATTAAACTAGCAAATGATTAAAAAATCTTATTTTTATTATATTGTACAGTTAAAACCAGAGAAACGACTATATCAATAACCATTCCACTACACTTCAACAAACCAATATTTGATAAATATTGAAATTGAAAATAACATTCAAGAATTTCCCCTCTATTAAATTTAAATCATAACTTTAAAACAAATATAATTTATTGGATTAAAATTAAACAGATGAAAAATATTTTAGTAATCAAGAGAAACTCTATAAATTAAACATGATACATCCAAAAACTATTAAAATATTTCCCATTTATATTGTTTCACAAGTTATTTTAGGAAATAATAAGCTATTAAAAATTATAAGTAAATGCATTTATTCCTATAAATAACAGTATTAAAGTATTATAATTTGCACTCTATAAACAGAAAAAACACCCACAACATAAATTTCCAATAAAATGAGTATTAAAAAAGCTTCAAATTACAACAACTTTATTTATATAATAGTGAATGCCCATTTGAATAAATATGCATTTATTTTTTCTAACCAATTTATAAAATGGTATAAAACAAAAACAAAACAAACAATCTACAATAAATAAATAAAAAAAAATTGCATATAATATTATGAAATAATTTCAATTTCTAAAAAAGGAATTATCCAAAATGAAATTTTTTTAGAATAATGATGTAATAAGGTGCCAATTCTATCCAGAATTTATTTTCCATTTAGCTCTATTTACAACCATCTGTCAATATAATGTAACATATATCTTCTTAAGATTTGTATCTGTGATAAATACAATCTCCTCCTATCCTCATTAATGTTTAAGATAGTTTCTTTCAGTAAAATATCTTCCCTCAAACTTTTATTTTAATAATTTATAAATAAATAAACAAATAAAAAAATGATGAAGTAACAAATAATTTTATAAATAATTCACTTTAGAATTTATGACAGGGAAGAATAACAAATTTTTGACCCTTTAATATTTTATGGAAACATCGAAATATATGAAAAAATAGAATATTATGGCAAACATAAAGTACTAACCATTAACTAAAAGCCAAATAAAAATAGATTTGCATCCATCAAATAAAAATCACAATAAAAGGAAATCAATTGAATCATTGTTAGATTTGCATGAAACATACAAAAAAGTTACAAAATTAGTTTGTTTTAAACACGTAAAGTTATTCTAACATAAAATACATTATTATTCTAACATTTATATTCTAATGCTAACAATCAGAATTTCCCTATTAAGCACACAAAATTATAATTCTGCTTATTATGTTTCACAAATTTAATAACATTAGTGAAAAGCAGGAGTTTTCAGTTGATTTCTTAATATACTTGACGCGATTCAGTTGACGTACTAGCAAACTTGAACATTTTCTGATTTTAGAAATCATAACCAATAAATTAAGTACAAAAGACAAAATCCTCAGATCTTTCCTTAATAAATTAAATAAAAGCAAGATAATTTTAAGTATACAAAAAGAGACATTAAGTATAAGACCTTGTTTATAAATATTATAGAAATTGGTTTTTAAAAAATTTATACAAAAATACTAACAATCATAAGAAAAAGTAATACATGAGATTCTAAAATGAAAATAATAAGTAACATTTGCAATAAACAGAGTAAAATCTTCTATGCTACATAAATATTTATAATAAAGCATATGCAATTATTAACTTAACAGCATTATAAATAAAAAGAAATGCTTCGTTATGGCACACTTAAGGCATTTCCCCAACACAGCTTTAAAGGTTTCCAATACACCTCCAGACACCGGTAAATTTTACTCAAATATTTTTCAATAATCTAAGACAAATTAAGATTCAATTTGAGATTTCAAAATAGTTTCGCCAAGACTCATACAGGATGCAAATCTTGCAGCTTCAGGATCTTTATTGCATGTACATACAGCAGCAACCTTTGATTCTTTGATATAATAGGCAATAAACTGTAACTTTTCAAGATCACCTTTAATTATAACTTCATCAAAATTTGGTGCATATCCAGCATAACGGAAATTCTTACCACACATTGCACTCCAAAAGAATGGCACAGAATGGAAGACTGTATTTTTTCCCAGCATATTTAAGGCAGCTGTACGACCATGAGCAAGTGCCATCTGCCAATGAGAAATATTGGCTTTCACATTTTCATAACTAGTGAGAGGAAATTCAATGATATCTCCACCAGCAAATATACCTTTAATGTTAGTTTCTAACATTTCATTCACAATTACTTGGCCTTTAACATTCACAGCAATGCCTGAATCTTTTAAAAACTCAGTAGCAGGTTTCACACCAATACCAATAATGCATACCTCAGCAGATATAATTTCACCAGAGGATAGTTCTATGGCATTTAAATTTCCCTCATTTCCAATGAACTTAACAATATTCTTGCCATTATGGAATACTACACCTTTTTCTTCGAATATGGCCTTTATTCTAGCACCAATTTCTTTCCCAAAAACAGCGGCAAATGGCACATCACTACGTCCAATCACAGTTATTGAAGTTGCTTTGCCAATCAAATAAGATGCAACTTCCATTCCAATAAAAGAAGTACCTACAATTACAATAGGTTTTCCAGTAGATTCTTTTGCAATCAAATTACCATCTTCAGGAGTACGAAGATAAAATATATTCTTCAAATCTGAACCAGGTGCATCATATTTAATTGGCTCTCCACCAGTGGCAATCATAAGCCTGTCATATTTAACTTTCAATTTACCATTGTTGCAAGTAATCCATCGCTCTTTTGTATCTATGGATGTCACATTGGTTTCCAGCATTAAAGAAATGTCAGATGTTTTGTAGAACTCTTCATTTCTCAAATATAAAGCTGATGGCTTGCTTTCTAAAGCTTTGCTTAATTTTGGGCGATCATACGGTGGATTTGATTCTTTCGAAATTAAAATTATTTTTCCGCTGAATCCTTCTTGTCTTAGAGTTTCACAGCACATTAGACCGGCTGCTCCTCCTCCAATAACAATATATGTAGTCGGATTGGCGTGAGAATATTTGGTCATTGGTTTTACTCGTTTATGACTCTTCAGAGATATCAACGGCGCTTTAACTTTGACATTTCCATCGGCGACTGTAACTTCGTAGCAAGGCAAACTATCTAAGCCAGGAAAATCTTCTATATCTCCTGTTTTACTATCAAAGCAAGCTCCGTGCCAAGGGCATCTTATTTTCCCACCAATAAGAACTCCATTTTTAAGAGGGGCTCCATAATGTGTACATTTTGGTCCTAATGCCGAATATGTTCCGTTTTCTTTGACCAACAATATTTTACCATCTTCACCCAAATCAAACTCTGCCATATTACCATCTTGAAACTCTTCATCTTTACAAACAACCTTTTCAACGAATTTCTCCGGTGTAGCTTTTGAACTACCATCACCGCCAATTCTGTATTCCTTTCTTTTAGATCCAAGAGCTCCCATTCTGCAAATAAAGAGTGATGCCGTTTATTTTCACCGCTTTCTCCCTTGTTCAAAGTTTGTAAACACAACCCGCATCAACAAGTGGGCGTGGCGATTTGCCCTGATAAACTCGATCGACAGTTGCAGCTAACAATGAAATTAATATAAGTGCTTAAAACCAATTTTATAAATCCTGTAAAAATTTATCATCAATGTGTATAGCATTCTCAATGGAAAATAACTTTTTTTCTTTCTTTATCTAGTTAAAAGCTAAATCAAATTTTATACTGATTATTCAAAATATTACAGGATTTTTGGTAAATTATAGCCTACAATAATAACAGTGAAGCACAAATTTTCTATGGTTCCATTCTGGTTTTTAGCATCTCTCTTTTCCAAAAAATCTAAAAAATTTTGGAGAAGAGAAATAGTTTTTACTATTAACAATTCAATTTACCGGTTCTTAAGCTACGAGATAAAAAATAACATATGTCAAAAAAAAAAAAAAAAATCGAGAATAAAAGAAAATCATATGCCAACTCTTAAAATAAATCAATATATGTAAAACTAATTTTAGGTAATTTAACTATAATTATTAAGTGCCATAATTTCGCTATATTATGAATAAAAAAAGATGTTGCATCTCCCAATAAATACAACTTTATTGTCACATCTATAATTTAGCTGTAATAATTTTTAAAATCTATGATTTATATCAATAATCTTTAAAAAGAAATAAATTTGCGGAAATCATATTTAACCTATGTTTTCATATACCTCATATCAGAAAGTTTGTGGTGGTAGCTTCATAAGCCAGTTAACAGCCAACGTAGCGGGTTCGGCACTCGGGTATGCAATCTCCACAAGCTAAAATCATATAAAAAATAATGCAAAATTTGGTCCTCATAGTGAAAACTGCATACCATAGAAATTTGATTTCTATATCGCAATATTCTAAAATAAGACGCCCCTGTCCATTTTTTGAATTTATAGAATGCTCTTCGTTTATTTATTTCTCGTTTTGTCTAGTGAAACTGATTTTCTCTTGAATAATTCTAGATTTTCCACAAGCTGAAATTCAAAATAAAATTATAAAAATATTTTATATATTTTTATTTCGTTTAGATATTACTATTATTTCTAATTTCCTCACAAATAGATTAGTTAACAAAATAAATTTTATCAAGAATTTGTGGGTGAGTTACAGTTATCCATGTCATGAAATGCGTATTTATATTTATCCTTTTTTAGACAATTTTCGAAGATATATTTCAATAAAGAAAACAAAAGAGTTTTAGAAAAGCATCAATCAGCATATTAAAAGCAGCAATTTAAATATTTCCTTACCATTTTTATTATTATTATTTTTGGATAATGGATTAAGTGTCACGATTGTACAAGAATTGATTTTTTTAGTACCTTAAAAGTACAGTATTGGGGATGATGGGTCCGTATTAGCACGGGATATTGCCCGACATTCTGAATACCGGCCACCATCGTTAAGATATTGTTACAATGTTGCTGGGCATTTTATGCTAACAAAGACTGTATTGCCGAAAATCCCTACCTTATTAATACAAAATCCAAATTGCTACGATAATGTCTGATATTCGGAATATTGAACAAAGTCGTGGAGATATCATATAAACAATCCCCTCTAATCTTTTGTACCAATACTGTAAGCTTATCATCTCCAGTCAAAATAAACTGTATGCTTGCAACAATGCGCAATAAAATGTTTAATTCAACAAGAATCAATTAGGTGCTTCTTTCATTCTAAATAAGTAAAAATTCACATTTTTTAAATTTTGCTATTATACTTGTTGATAAATTTACAGTTGTATTCAATAGTCATAATTTCCGCATTGAATTCTTTAGTTTCTTTTCAATTTTAGATGTCTTTACTTTGGAGCCCACTGGGAGCATGTCAGATACGTTAATGAGAAATTTCTGATATGATGGCTGATTCTCTTTTCCCTGGTTGAATATTAAGGCTGAGAAATCAAGTCATTTCCATTTCCGTGATGGAACGTATCGCCCACGAGAGGGTTGTACATTTGTCGATGAACACAACTATAGTTCCTACTTTCTTGTTATTAAGACAATGGCCATTCAGTTGGAACCCGAATGCTTAGGCATTGAATATTTGGCAGAAACAGTATAATTCTAATATGACATCCTTACATTGATATGATAAAATTTGGAGAATGGATTCTGGCTTAGATGTTCTCCTCCTCATTTACCTTCATTTCAAGATTATTTTATCGACCATTCTCAAACTGCCCTAATATCTTAAAAACAGGATATTAATGTGACAAAATAGAAGTTAAAAACCTAATAATAGATTTGGAAGCCACTGTAAATATTAATGCTAATTAATTAAATTAATGTTATAAATGCCAATTAATGTAAGAGATTTTTCTATACAAATTTCATATTTTTAGAGATCTCCGATTCCCCGGAATCTGCATTTTATCTAAATCACACCAAATCTGTCTCCGATTGTTAAGAACTTTTTCGACCGTCAGAAATGTTGCAATCGGAAAGCATAGGAGTATCATTAGGAATCAATTTAGTATATGATATAAATATACCGAACGTCATTCTTAAAGTGTGCAATGAAGACAAAGCATTAGCCCATTTATAACATTTTTTAAAAAGCAAATATGATAAAATAACTAAAAAAACTATAATACCACGTCTTTGACGCCCCTTACCCTTGCTACTCTATTGACGACGGTGTGAAAGCTTGTGGAGATTGCATGCTCATGTATCCTAATTTTATAAAAGTTTTCAAGATTTTGACGACAGTATTAACCCTCTGCACTCGGATGATGACTCTCACTCACCATCAAGACGGTGCATCATTTAAACGTTTTATTGATTTATTTTTCAATTTTGATTGTTAAAAACACCAAGAGAATGATAAAAACGTATAGATTAATTTTTCAGGTGCAATTAGATAATACCCGATTTGGAGTGCAACTAATTGATCCTTCCTCCTATTTTTCACTCAACATTCAAAATTCGCTTTTATTCTCTCATTATGTCCCCCGCCCCTTTTTTTGCTTTCTGTCATTGACTATGTTTCTTGTGTCCTCAACAAAAACATATTTGGTTTATTGAATATTCACTTTCTTTTATTAGAAGTCACTTTTCGAAAGAAGGTATATAAATATTTTCTAAAATGACATTCAGATGAAAATATTTTTTAAAGAGGGATAAATTATTATTATTTACTATGATAGCACTGAACGTTTGAGAGAAGATTTAAAAACAATGGACTTTCCAGATCATTCATAGCACTGAATTACATCTTATTTGATAATTATTTTTGAATGAGTATTATCGAGCTATAGTCTGAGTATTTTCTGTAGGCGGTTCAAGGTCACATTTTCTGCCTCATTACTGGCTGTCTGCCTCGCAACGCTAAGACAGATAACAGTGTCACTTTTTTTTTTTTTTTTTTTTTACATAGCTGTTAAGGTATTCCCGAAACGTACTGGCGTGAGGGAAAAAAACACCCAAGCTTTGTCGAAATTATGGCAACGGAAAAGGAGAAAGAGTGAAAAGTAGAGAAAACGAGTGTCCTTGAAACGCCTACAGAAATTACACACACTATAATTGGGTGACGTGTGTGTGAGGGGATGGGTCAAATACTTTTACATATCAAATGATCATTCAACATTCATACAATTTTCTATTGACAAAAATGTAAGAAATTTTATTGCATTTTAATCTACTATTTATCTACTATTTAATATATTTTAAATGCAGCACTTCGCTTTGAAATGTAACATTTGAAACTATTTATGAATAAAATAACCTTATTTTTAAACAGAAAAACTCTTCAAAAATATTTTCTTTTTTGTGACAATGCTATCTGAGTTAAAAAAAAAAACTAATAAAAGTTAAATTTAAAATATTAATCTAACGCTCAACGCAAATTAAACTTAGAAAACTCAATTTTTTAGTGTATGTTATGTATGAAATGAGATAAGTTTGAGCTATGATATTTTATAAAATAATAAATTGGATCAACAGCTAATTTCTAAAAGATTAGTAATGCATTACGTTTAATACAAAATAAATAAAGTAATATTATAAATGAAGTGAAGTAAATAATTATATTTTATGTAGTTTGAATTGATAAATGTTCTGATGATTTACGAATTTTAAATTTTTATACAGGTCCTTTATTCTGTGAGTCATATTTAATAAAATGTTCTTGTGACACTAATATTTTAAATAAAAATATTTCACTTTTTTTGCACCTAAAATTGATTTGCTTATGAGCATTTAATTGTTTTATAAAAATGCGTAGTTTTAAACCGTCCTGGAAAAAAAAACTCTAATCAGGGCCTGGAGTTTTCCCAAGGCTATATATAAAATAATGAAATTGTTGATTGTCTTAAAATATTTTGTATTCAAAGCTTTATAACTTCGTCAGACCGAAAAATATTGAAAATTAGACTATCAAGATTATGTTAATAACTATGATTCACATGATCGAAAGGCTGAATAAAATCTAGACTTCATTGAAATAAAATAAAACAATATAAAATATTAATTACCGGATTTAAATCCCTTTGAAAGCAAAAACTGAATTTTATGATACATCAGAAATTTTTTATTGAATAATTCTTTGAGATATTGCATATAGTGTAAAATATATTTTGTAGTACTCGTAATATTTCAAATTCCCACCTCTTTATTCAAAAACAAGCAAACAGAAATGTCTAAGTACACAATTGTTTTTTTTTTAATTTTTTTAAAGAAAATGTAAGATAAATAAATTTTTGAATGCTGTCTCGACACCAAAAATGTAATTCCAAATTTCCATTAAGTTGCAGTCAATATCTGTCTTAAGGAACTCTGCTTGGTGGTCCATTAGTGTATATATGAATACAAGGTCAGATTTAGCCCTTAAGGGGGTCTTAGACAATGAGAGTCTATATCCCGTTCCCACATTCCAAAACCAGATATTTTTGCTTAGATTTTAATCTGATTCTAGTTCTATGTAGTTAATTTTGATTAAGTTGTTACCCCGGAATTCACACCATTTTGATTGTGTCATAAAATATTTAATAGCGCGATTTTTTTCTAGTGTTGGTAGCTAAAGAAGGAGGATAATAGATATATAGATTTAATATCTGTATAGTATACAAAACTTATCAAAAAATGAAGCTGCAATATTGCGAAAATTAAATAAGCCAATAATTGCTCTTTCAATAGCGCCATGTTATCACGGAATTGATCGTCATTAGAAAGGATCATGCACGAAATAAATAAAACTTTTGTAAGACAATTAAAATAGCACAGCTTTATGTTCAGAAAATTTGGAGGAATTATGAACTTAAAACTGTATCTAAACGATTATTTAAAATCCAACGTGACCAATCTTCCAGGAAATCCATTGATCATCTGATGCCATTAGTTTTCAGTAAAATTGAATTCAGAATCACGCATATAAAAAAAAAATACAATTTAAGATTTAAAAGTAATTTTAAATAGGATAATTTAAAAAAAAACTGCAAACTTTTTTAAAGCTATCTAAATGAGATTTAATGATACGATTGGAAATCTTTAAATTATAAAATAACAGACCTAGTTAGAATTATAAAATTAGGAAAAAGTAATTAGTTAGAAATACTTTAAAATAATGCTTCCGAATTAAAAAGATGCTTGATTTTATTTGAAAAAAATCGATAACATTAGTAATAAATTTCTTTGGAAATACCGTAAAAAAACCTGGATTCCTCGAGGACACTAGAGATGCTTGACCCACGTAGGCAGTTGCTTACTTTTCCTATAAACCAGTTCTGCGTGAAGACGATTTCTCAAAAACGCAACGAATTACGTGATGTAGCAGTTGCATTACACTTATCTTCTCTTTTGGATACTAGATGGCGATACCTGATTAGGCCATCCCATATGTAATCCCATAATGCATTGCGATTGTAATGAGAATGAGATGTGATGCTGAACTGTGAAGCGCGCGCGTGAATGTCTTGTCTTTGTGTTTGTTTTAAGTGTGTGAATGTGATTATTAAAGAAATGTTTCCCACAACATTCGTCCTGTTGCTTCTTGCACAGATCATAATAATCTACATACCACCATAGTGATATTTTAAATCTCGCATAGGTTTTATTTCTAGAACTGTAGATCTATATTGAATTTTGGAAGAAATCTGTCTCTGTGTTTTACTGAACAACAGCTGGAAAACGATGAACTTAGACAAATGAAATTTAATTTTTCCTCAAAATAATGAATCTATAAATATTTTTACTTTCTCGTATACGTAGTATAGAGAAAATATTACAATCGTCAAAAAATTCGAACTCGAGATTTTGACGAATCTGCACGTTTTAGACTTCCCTGATTTCGAAAAAAGCATTTTTGGAAAATGTCCGTCGGTCTGTCTGTAACAAAGATAATTCAAAAACACTTTGAACTAGACGGTTTGAATTCGGTATGCGGCCTTTATACAAAATTTATAAATATATGTCAAATTTTGAATTAAATCTGTTTAGATTAAGCCTGTCCGGCTGTTCGAATATAAATTAACAAGACAACTACAAAACTAAGGGAGCGAGATAGATAAGATTCGTTACACAGATTTAACATTTATAGTGTAGACGCGTATCAAAGTTTGAGTCAAATCCAACAAAGGGTTGATTGTCTGTCGGTCTGTATTTTCGGAAATATGTAAAAGCGTTAATTCAAAAATGCAATGACTTAAATATATCTAATTTGATTTAAAATTTTATGATTATAAGCTTATTTTTGCTTCATCTTCATTTTTATTTCATTGTTCCAATCAGTTGAGAAAAACGTGTCTAAAGCACAAATTCGATTTTCGGATACTATTAATGCCAGGGACTAAACTCATCAAGAATGGCACGATAGATTCAGTACAAATGCTAAATTCACACCAAAAGCTAATATTTTATAACTATTGTAAGCCAATGCCATGCAAAGCATTCTCTAGCATGACAAGTTTATTTTTGAGTATGCGAGAAAGTTTTCTGGTGACCACTCCCGCTGGTCGAATTCGTGGATCAACGAAATGACGTCCGAAATGCATAAACGATTTTCATTCCTATACGAAAACGTTAAGTATAAAACGCGTTCTCGAGTGAAAGTTGAGGGGACAACATTCCCTCTGATACGTTTCGTCATTGCTGGCATTCAGCTGCATCTGTTTCGATCTGACTCTTTATTAATAGTCATAGGTGGATACTGAAACACAATAATTTTTTTTGAAAAATTGTGATAGTTACATAAATAAATTAAAAAAAAATCCAACTTCAGTTTAAATGTCTAATTTTGATTCGATTTCTTTTTTTTCCTCGCTATTACATATAATCAAACTATATGTGAAAAGTGACAATAAATCGTTGCAAGACACATTTGGAAAACATGATGATTCAACACCCGATAACAGATGTGTTGATTTAATTTCTTGACATAATTGTGTATTCTTAAATTTTTCCCAAGAAATGCTGGAATGTGCTTTCTGAATCTCTCTTAGGATCTTTGTAAGAAAAGGGCTTGCATTTCTTATCTGTCATTAGGATAATCATGAGCGCAACTTAAAAGAACTATTCTAATTAAAGATCTGAAATACAGACATTAATTGATTGATGAAACCAAGAAATAGAATTAAAAATAGTATAATTTAAAATTCTAGAATTAATTGCCTGAAGATGATAATTTTATATGTATATGTAATAAATTCAACTATCTACATTCTTAAAAATAATTATATTCTAATCTCTTAAATTCAAATTTCACCGTGACTTTAACAATTGGACGTAAAGCTGCTATATCAAATGAAAAGAAACACGTCTAAAATGTATGTTTTCTCAGCCCTATTAAAGGTAAATTTCCTTTTGAAACTATTGTTGATCAAATGCGAGTGTTTCAATTCTTATAAAACAATGGCATATAGCACAATTATTCAAATACTCGATCAGCCCATCCGCTGAATGTTCATTTATTCAAAATTACAAATAAAAGTTATTGAGTCGGTGGTATAGAAACTGGAAAGAGGCTAAGATGGATACAGATGCTTTAGACGTCACTTTTAGAATAGATCATGGGAACAAAACTACAGTTTATATAACTTTTAGAAGAGGAAAGATCAAAACGGGAGTGAAAAAATAATGTCTTTCCCCTAGCGTTATTTACCATTGCTACGCTGCTGTATTGGATGTGCACGCACTTGGATAACTGTACGTTGCGGAATCATGTCTGCTTGAAGTAAGTGGATAATTTGAGGATATTAATAATACTAAATCTCATAACCTCAGTCAAAATAATAATTTAATAATCAGAGAGATTTTTGCAAGTCATTAACACATTTATAAATTAAAATATTATGGATAATGTTTTGTATGCTTACTTTTCAAATGAAGAGAGGCAACAATGTAGTTTGTTTATCATTTTTATTTTCTATTAAGAAGGTGTTAAATTTGGTGATACATCCAATCATTGATCCAAAGTAAGTACCTTATTCTACCCATCTTTGTTCTAGTCCAAACAAAAGCATACAAACACATTTAAATAACAATAAAAACAAAAGTGCTTCAAACGTGTGTAAAAAATGCAACTCAGAAGCTGATATCGTTTGCGAAATTTATTGCCACTCACTTTCATAATCAGCTTGTCAGTTTTGAGTAAGCTTTAGCTGCCACCAACTTCTCTTAAGACAAAACAAAACAAAAAATCGTCTGCAAATGAAAGGAAAATCTGCCCCGGCCTTGCCATCGGTTACCTAAGTCAGCGAAAGCGAGGTGTGAGTAAAAATCCCACAGGAAGAAACCTTTTAACTTGCTCACGACTCTCCAGTACTGTATTTCGGGAAACGGGAGGCTGGGTAGCGATAAGGTCTATTTTTACAACTCGCGTATACACACTTAGCTTGAGATTCCGCATGCTTTACAGACGTGACATTGCGACGAGCTTGATGGCATAAAAATTCATTCACAACGAACACGATTTGGAAAAAAAATATTTTGATTTGTTCGAAGAACAATTCTGTCTTCTCTCAGAACCATGATTCGAGCTGCAAAGGATTATCTGTTCTTCTTTGTCATTGGATTATCTTTGGCAAGTAAGTAGTCTGCAGTTAAAGTAACCCATCTTGTCTAATTATAATACTTTAAATATTAGATGGCTGCATTTTGTATGCGACGTCTACTCTACTTTTAAAACTGTCTTATAATTTTTGTTTTTATGAGATAGAATAGCATAGTAATGTTCTTTGTTTTAGAAATATCAGAATTTGCTTAACTCTTTTAGTTCTCATTAAAAAATAAATTAATGTTATTCATAAAATATTGAATGGCAATGTTTAGATTATTACTAATTTTAAAGAACCGGATTTTTACTAGCATTTGCATAAAACTTTTAATTTCAATGTGAAGTTGGTAATTTAGTGAGGAATTGCATTTAGAATTTTATTTGAGGATTTTATTATTTCTGCTGTATAAACCAAAATACTATATAACTCTTTACACATTATAGATTGCATTAAATGCTTTTAAATTGCTTTTAAGAAATGTCGGTTCATCATACAGCATAACGTATTGCTTATTACCTATTTGTATTAATAAGGCAATTTCTTTTTCCTGTTTCAGATATCTTCTTTTTTTCTTTCAAAAAATATTCTTATACAATTGTAATAATATATTAGGTTGGAATATTAAGTTTTATTCCACCTCGCTTTATTAGATTTAAAGGTTTTTAGATAACATTCAATCTTGTATTGTCTTGTGGTGGATATTGCAGAACATTTTATTGAGTGTCTCTAGAGCAAAAGAAATCTCCATGCTTGAGGCTACATGTTTGAGTTTGCTGTTCTGAAAATGGAAAAAGAGAATGATTCGACCAGATTGTTTATCATTTGTAAATAAAACAATGCAGAGAATATTTTGATTTAAAACATTTTATTAAAACTTTGCAAATAAACAGATTCTACTTAATTTTTCCGTTTTGCCTTTAATAATGTTTTATATTCTTTATTTATTTTGTTTCATATATGAATTCTTTGGGGCAGAATTTTTTTTTTAATTCTTAGATGAGCTTTGAGAAATATATTTTGGAACGAAACAGAAAGAATGAAAGAAGGTCTAAGAAATTCTAATTTAATTTATTAAGAATGTCTTAAGAAGGAAGACATGTAAAATAAAGGAATGGCAAACTTACCTTGTTGCCATATTTAATTAGTATTTAAATTTATAACATGTCACTATTAAATGCTTTTTAAAGTGCTCTTTTCAAAATGAGGGTTTTAATTTTATTGAATTCTCAGAAGTGTTTAAACTTTGCAAGAATAAGTAGGGACGAGCTGTAACATCGGAACATGATCTTTTGTATTATTTCTTAAAGAATTTTCCTTTCTTAGTGTGAACATAAATGTCTTCAATTAGCTAGTCAAAAGAGTTTAACGGATGCTCATATTGTATGAGTGCTTGCAGCTTTGTACAATTGGAAATGGTATTTTCTTCACAACAAGTCAAACATCTTACAAGTTTAATCATGAAGTTTCATATGTTTCTCGTTGATTCATTTCATAAATTGAAAATTTAATTTGATTTTTGGAAGGCATTTATTGATTACCTTTCATTAGAATGGCGAAGAAAGATTCTTTATACAACTCGGTAAAATGAGCAGTCAAACCATCAACTTTTTAAAATGTTTCTATTTCATATAATGCGTTATGAAGTTCTTTTTTTTTTCTTTTTTTTTGCTGTAGATTTGCACATGCTTTTCACTTTTGTCCTTGTCTGATTTTCATATTTTGTAACAGTACAAATAACATTCAGGATCTTTTCAATTAAGAATTGAGAATTTTTACTAACCTTTATTACCAATCATAGGCTTAGAATGCAAAATAAATTTTTTCCTTGAGATGAAATAAATTTTTCACTGATTTTGACATGCTTGGATAATTAATAAAAATAATATAATAAAAATAAATAAAAAATAAATAATAGGTATATGAAAAAAATATTTTACGCATTTTTTTAACAGTGAAGTGTTGGGACATATCTGTTATTCATAAAAAATTTTTCGAATAAATGGCTTTAACGTAAAATCTGGAATATTTTTTTGAGAGATTTATTGTAGCGATTTGATTTGATAAAGTGAAAAAAAATTATGGAAACAATTACAGATATTATTTTCCTCAAGATTTATACATATTTCAAAAATATATTATATCTATCACACTTTTTAATGTTTTTTTCAGACATTTTTTGCTGCAATAACTGATGAGAAGAATTTTTGAAATTTAAATTTACTAGAATAGCATCTAGAATGAACACGTATTAAAATATATATATAGATATATATATTGCCTAAATATTCTAATTAAAACATTTGTTCTGCATTCGTAATATTAAAAGAACGACGAATCATTTTGGGAGAATTTGAATATTTTTTAGAGCGACTCAATGAATCACCAAAAATTGCGTTTTTAAAGATTTCTTAAAATTTTATATTCATTACGTGTCTTTTATATGTATTTATGATAACTCGCATGGCGTTTATTGCTATGCTGGAACTATTTCTATAAAGAAAATTTTGGCAGAGAAATGAAAGGTGTAAACTTGAGAGGATAAAGGAGCTTGTTTAAGATTCCTCTTGTAAACTTCCGGAACAGTGGAAAGAGGGTAAAAATAAAATAACTTCAAACTGTCAATCAAACTTTTCTTGGCAAAAGTTTAAAAGTTCAGAGTTTCCATCCACTGGAGAAAAAAATTCTTGGCAAAAATGTCAGTTTTTTTTTCCGTATTTTTTAATGAGCGAAAGAATAGAAGAACCTTGAATAAAAGAAGTGAAATTAAAGCCTAGATGAGACGAAAATATAGCGACATACACAAGCTTGATATTAGTTTTAAACCAACTTTTAATACTAAACGAACAATCTAATATATAATAAATCATTATAAAAGGTATACAAAATAAGGAAATCCTATGAATTTATTTATTTTTACCAACGAATATCTTGTACTTTTCTTATAAAGAAACACAATAATATGCTTTAATTCTCACAGTTTGGTCAATTTTCATTAAAGAAGCAAATATATAAATCGTTTGCAAAAAAATCATTGATACATGTAATATTAAAAAATTATTAAATCGTTAACAATAATTTGTAAACTATAAAAATGACAAAGAAATAGCTTGTTATCTCAAAAAGTCGATTATTTAAAAACAAATTGCAATAAATAAATAAAAATAGAAAATAAACAAGTGCGCCATCTGACAAATATTTATTATTTTCACATATGTAACAGCATAGGAAAACTTTTGAATACACACTTTCTAATTTATTTTGAAAAATCTGGCTTTATTTTTAGAGATTTACTTTATTTAGAGAAGCCTCATGAAGTTTAGAATATATGCGACATAATAATTAATGTAATTTGAGGAAAATGAATGAAAATAAAGCAGCAGCTTTTTTAATCTGGCTAATAAAGCACTAATTAGGACTCCGCGGAGATATCAATTAAGCAGATTTCAATAGTGAAAATATAACTTACCCACATCATTTCCATTACTCTTTCATTTATAAACACACGGTGCTGTAAATACTTTTATGGGCTAAAAACAACCTAAAATCTCTTCCAATCAAAAGTTAGTGAATTGGAATATCGTAATATCCATTCAAATATACCGACTTTGATCCATGACAATTTTTAACGGATTTATTGACTTTTAAATGTTGTAATAAAATTTATTATTAATTATGTGTTATTTGCAAACAGTCATTTTTGGCAACTATCTAGATATTGTTTCAGTTTGAAGTGCTCTGAAATGTTCTATCTTGACGGTCGTCTCACAAACTTAACATGAATTATTGGCATATAAATAATATAGGTTTTGCGGTGTAGCCTTTGAGGTTAGGCCTAAGCGGACATGATCTCTATACTTATCTCCTTAATACTAATAAAGACGAAAGTGTGCGTATCTCTTTTTCTCTGTGCGTGTTGGCAGTCTACTAGCTAAACTGTTTGACCTATAGCTACCAAATTCGGCATATATGTATGAACCTTCGGACCGGAGTTAACCGGAATTTTAACTTATCTCCAACATAACTTCTATAAAAATATTATTGCTTAAAATTTATTTTTAGACCGTCTTAAAAATTAAAAAGATTCTCTTTTAATAATATCAATTTAGTTAGTTACCTTGAAAAAAATTTCCTGAGTTTGGATGATTTTGAAATTATTTTTGTGCACACTTGTTAACATAAGATTTCGTTTTTGCCATGAAATTCAAACCGTTTTCATTGTTTAATCAAATATTTTATCCCCTAGTTTTCTTTTATTGTTGAGAGCTGAAAACGAATTATTTTGTTTAATATGAGATGATTAACATGCGAAATAAAAAAAAATGAAGTTACAGTAGCATTAGAAGAAGACGGACAACTATTTTCATGATAGTATTCTGATATCGTGGAACTGACTCTATTAGAAGCTTTTACGTGCACAGCAAATAGAACAAATGTCAGGCTATATTAAAAGAACGCCTTTATAATATCTACCACAATTCGATGTGATTTTTTTTATTTGAGTGAATCATGAAAATCAAATTATGCATAAGAAATTTAATTGAAATAAAACACATCCAATGTCCTGCTGAATTAGTCACTGAAGGCGGCTACAATTAAAAAAAGAGAAAAGAAAACCAGAAGGTGATTGATTAAAGGTTTCTTTTCCAGAGGACGGATTATACTTCCATGGGCGAAGGAGCGTAATATTGAAGCTTACTATTTTGCCGAAAGCACAGCACCTGATTTTTCGAAGAGAAGTTAGAATCGATCAATCAGGTTTTGAATGTAGTAGTGCAGAAGTAATTGTGAAATCAAGTCTATGGCAGCCGATTCCATTGGGTTAACTAACTGCATTTGGTGTCAGCGAAAGAAATTACAGTGTGTTCTACGTATTTCTTAAGCAAAAACTAATATGAAAGTCCGTCTTCATCAGAAATATTTCATTGAAATTTTACAAAAAAGCATATTTAACTTTTTTACTTTCTCGTATACATAGTATGGAGAAAGTAGTTAAATCGTCAAAAAATTCGAACTCAAGATTTCGATGAATCTTCACATTTCAAACTTCCCCGAGTTCAAAAAACATATTTTTGAAAAATGCCCGTCTGTCTATCTCTCTGTGATAAAGATAACTCAAAAATGCCTTGAGCTAGACGATTGAAATTTGGTGTACGGTAAATTTGCAGATTGCTATTAAATTTTGAGTAAAATCTGTTAGGGGAAGTCCGTCTGTTGTAATATAAGTTAACAACTACAAAATAAAGCGATTTTGTAGTGAAATGAAACGATGACTACAAAATGAAGAGAGTTCAGTAGATAAGATACTGAACTCAGATTTTACATCTATAATGTAGACACCGGTCAAAGTTTAAGCCAAAACCAACAAAGGATGGACCACATGTCGATCTGTATTTTCAAAAATCTGCAAACGTGAAAATTCCAAAACGCAATAACTTGAATTTATCAAATTAGGTATAAGATTTTTTCATTACACGGAATTTTGTATTTTTTTTTCAATCGGTTGAGAAAAACTTGTTTAATGCACAAATTCGATTCTCGAATACTATTAACCGCATGCCTGGGATTAATCGCCAAATAATTCACCAATGTTCACACAATAAATTCACTAAAAATATTAAATTCACGCCAAAAGATAATATTTCGTAATTATTGTACGATAGTGTCATGCAAAGCGTTCTCTGGTACGACGAGTTTGTTAGAGAGTTTCTGAGAAAATTTTGAAATTTTTGGAAATATTATCTTTTTTAAATATTTAATATTGCTCTTCTGATTCCTTAGATGTATTTATATTTGTGATGATGAAAATATTTCTATTCGTAGCAAGGTGGAATATTTTTATAGTCGAAATAGGGTCATGCGTGGAGAAAGTTTAATACTTGCTTTAAATTCTCCTGAAATCTGCACTTCTTTGATTTGACTTAACACAAGAATCATTATTCGAATATTCTGGCTTGTATAAGAAAAATGATATAATTACATTAATGTGCTACTTTGTTGCAACACAAGGGTTATTTGGGAAAAAATTTCGTGATTTTTAACCCTTATCAGATGATGAGGAATTGCAGTCGAGTTAGTATCTAATTCTCCAAGTTTTCATGCCATACTAGCAGATGATCGTTTGATATCCGACAGAATTAAGGTTCTTCAGAGACATGATTGACTTTTGAAGGAATCAGATTTTAAACCTGCTCTTATCGCCCTTTAAATTTGAGGAGAGAAAAAAACAGACAAAAAACAAACAAACAAAAAACATTACCAAGCTTCTGCAGTCATAAAATGGGATGAAGATTGTACAATATGAAATATTTAAGTTTAGCACATTGAAGTCCCTTCTTTAAAAGAGAAAGATGTACTGAGGCGAGCTTTATTTTGAACTGTAGTTTGATGGCACCTCAACGGTTCAGCCCTTTCTTCGAATTTTCACACAAACAAACAGGAGAACGTTCGACTCTCGATGAATTCAGCGTGAATTAGACCTACATACATGGCATATTTTTCATTTAACGAAGTCTTGAACCGTATATTTATGACTTTAAAATGATTTTATCTTGAATATATTGTAGCCCACGACTAAAATCAGCTATAAACGTCGTAAAAATAAAGATAATGGCTCAAGTATTTACTCTTTGGAAATTATAGAGTAAGGGCAAGGTAACTTGAATGAAGAGAATGTCCCTTAGATTTCAAATGTAGACGTGCTGGATTTTGCTGATGAAAGCAGATAGTGCATTTGAAGTCTACTGTAAGTAAGCAGTTGCAAACATTCAGTATTAAAACAGAAGAACATTCTATAGCAATGTGAGAAACAGATAGGATGTGTGCATGGAGGAACCTATTCTCAAAACAAAAATGGATTAAGAATCATTTTCATTCTATAAATGTTTTCAGATGTCTGATGAAAAGTTGAGAAAAGAACTGAGCATTTTTCATAATAATTAATTAATTGAAGTAATTAGCAGGAAAAAATATTCCGAGAAATGCACTGTTGCTTATGTTTTGAATTAACTAGAAGTAGATGAAATTTTCATTAACAGACAGAGCTAGAAAATAAAAATATATTATTTTAATAATTAGGATAATAATTTTGAGAAATAATAACTTTTATTCTAATAATTCTAATTTTTAATAATATTTCTATTTTTTTCTAATTTTTAATATTTTTTCTAATTTTTAATAATATTTTTACTTTTAATTTTTATTCTACTTTTGCATAATAATTTTTATTCTAATAATTAATTATTAGAATAAAACTTAATTTTAAATACTTAAAAATATTTAGATTAAAAAAATAATTTATTCTATATACAAAAAAATAGAAATTGAAATTAAAATTAAGTTTTCTTGACCTCTCACAAGAAAAATCTAATAACTTGAATTTATAGAGTGACGAACAAAACATAACTCTTCATTTTTTAAAAATAAAAATAGTATTTGGATTCTTTACAATATAACTTATTCCATCCAATTAGTCTGAAAAAAGTAGAAATAAAATATCGTGAAAATGAAATGTAATAACTCATTTTTTTTCTCATTTGGCAATTGTTTAAAATATTAAGACAAATTTGCCGAATTTAGAATGAAAGCCTTAACTTTGAGGTTTTCTTTTAAGACATAATCATCTCAAAAGGTATGCATAACAAGGACGAATGATTAAAGGATGATATAAAAATAAGATATAATCAGCTCAAAAGAAAAGGAGTTTTGTTTGAAGAATTTTTTTCCTCATTAGCTGATTCTTTGTATAAGCGGTTTTGAATATCAAGTTTCTAATGACAGCAGGAACTGTAGCAAGAGCACTTTCAGACGAGGCTTTTGAAAAAGTTTATTTACTTTTTACAGATAATTTTTAGAAACCTTTTAGAACTATTTATTGAATGTAATCTGATATTTGTAAAGAGCTTTGTCTTCATCGAAGTTTATTTAAGATAAAACTACTTCTGTAAAATGTAAGGAAAAAAAAAATGGAATTTCGTAGATTTGTTCAAGATGGCGGGAACTTTTGGGAAATTTCTGTTGACTTTGAAATATAACCAGTTTCTTTTCATACTGCTTGATTCTGAATGGGTCGTTTTAATTCCATTAAATTTACATAATACAAAACAGACATCTGAATAAAAATATAGAAATTAAAAATGAATTAACCAATTTAAAATTTTTATGTCATAAATGAATTTCATTTTAATTTATTCATTTTTGTGTGAAAAATATAATTAAATAATAATGAAAATAAATTAATGAAATAAAAAGAATATAACTAAAATTTAAATTAGTTAAAATATATTAAAAATATAAATAAAAAATGAATTAATCAACTGAAACAGTTTTATTTTGGGCATGAATTTCATTTTAGTTTATTCATTTTTGAATGATTTCATATTTTAGGCTTTAATAAGAAGTGAAAAAAATGTTGAAATGTAACACAATAAAGGCTACAATTGGCACATATCAAATCATTCGCTGACAGTTACTTGATGTAAACATCATATGCAAGAATGTAAAATTTAACATTGATATTCCATGAACTGCCACGGATATTAAACATTTGATTTCTATGGGCACGTATATGCTTACAACAAAAAACATGTATGGTTTATGGGCCCATATTTGGTCCGAAGGGTTTGGCTGTTTACTGCTGTATTATGTGTATGTTCGAAAATTATTTTAATCATGTATGTCCAAAATTCGCAAAAACATCATAACTCGTTACTTACAGAGAGAGAGAGAGAGAGAGAGAGAGAGAGGAAAAAAAAAAAAAAAAGAAAACGAAATCTCGTTTATTTGGTCATTTTAGTCGGTCATTTGGTTTGGTTCAGAATACCATTTCGTCTGACGAATAGACATTTACTTGCAAAATTTTAAATGCAGCAGGCAACTTAAGAAGAAGAAAATGTTTTGTCTGCTGAAAATAAAAGAAGGAGGGATGGTTCATATGAGCATACAAATTGCGATGATGGATTATTTATCAATACTTTTACCGTACCGCACCGTACGCATTTGAGCTATTAATTTTCTTATTGCTTTTCTTCCTTACAAGAAAGTTTTTATTTGCATGCAGAGCATTTAGTAAATTACTTGTTATTTGCTTAGTTTTACAATTTTTAATGTTCAAATGCATACATTATAATTATCAAATAATCAAATTTTACCGAAACTTTAGTAAAAAAACAATATATATTGAAAATAAAAATATTTTCCTTAGAAATTTTTATGAATTAGCGCAAATCAGACCTCCGGTCAGAAAAACAATTTTGGTAGTTATTTGTGTGTGTGTGTGTGATCGTGTGTATGTCCATATGCACTAAACCAAAAATCACAACGAGTTTGATGGATTATAAGGAATTATTGATGAATTTTAATAATAAGAATAACTCAATTTTGATGACTTTTTAGGTAGAATGACTTAATTTTGATGAATTTTAGATAATTAGAATAATTTAATTTTTGAAAGTGATGCAAAATAAATTTTTTGTGATCCAAAAAATATGAGTGAAGTTTTATAGCTATTAATATTAAAAAAGAAAAATTAAATTAAAACTAATGAAATCCCGTAATATGGCATTTGAAAAAAAATGACAGAGTTTTGTATTACAAAGTTTATAAAAATATTAAAATATTTGAAACAGTCAGGAAATTTATGTTGGAAACTAAACGAACCGATTATCTAAACATAAATGTATGTTTTTCAATTTTGGGGTAAATACATTATCAAATAAAAATCCTACTTATGGTACTACTGCACCTCCCCCCCCCCCCCAAAAAAAAATGTTCAATTAAAAGATAATTATTTGGACATTTGCATTTTAATGGCACTGTGGCATCATCGGAATTCTCTCCATTAGATGGTTTATTTACACAAGGAGCTCGGCAAGTGTTGCTCTTTAAAATAATACAATCTTAAATACCAAGCGTAATTTGGTGTTCAGTAAAAATTATTTAGTTCGGGAATCATGAATATTATGTTATGAATAAGACATTTAAGTTAACCCAACCAGCTAGTCACCAAGCCGTCAAGCAAAATAATAAAAGGAGAAAAAAAATCAGATGCAAATATGTGAATACTTTAATTTCAGAGTAAAATTAAATTTACTAATTAATTTCTATTCATAAATTCAGCAAATCCTTTTGATATGTACGGCTACAAATGAATTAATTCTTTTTTTTGGTGTTGTTTACTGGTCAGAAAAAAATATTCTGCATTTATAGATAATGGTGATTATTTCAGCTCACTTAGGATTTTTTCACTTAGGTTCAAAAACCATTCAATTGTTTTATTTTTCAGTGTTCATTTAGGCAGAACTTAAAGTTTCGCGAAGACAAAGAAAACGACTCAACCCTATCGGATGAAAGTTTCGGAAATATATATATATATATAAAATTCTTTTTTATTCTTTTTCTTTTACAATGTCTTTTTTCTTCTTCTATTTCTACGAAATTTCTTCTATAGCAAATGCAGAGGTTTATTAATCCTTTGCACTCAGATGTCTCCTCTCAAGCATTATTCAAGACGGTGCATCATTTGGATGTTTTATTTATTTATTTGTTTTTTAACTTTGATTGTTAAAAATACCCACAGAATTGTAAGAAGTTGCAAATTGATTTTTTGTCGAAATTCAATTTAAAACATTTATGTATATTTATTTTTTGAAGCAATAAACAAGTCCTTGTATTAGGTAAATAGTTATTCATCGAATTGTTTTTCGGAATACAAAGGCTTAAGACATTCGTTTTAAACAACAATTACTGACCAAGCTCTCTTATACAATTTCTACTAATAATAATAAAGGAGAAGATCTGTTGGTTTAGGCCATCACACATTCTCTACAGGCCATCTCGTTGGACATAAAACAGTAAATAAATTGCCCCCGATATACACATATAAACTTTGGAGGGTGTGATTATGTCTTAGGAACTTTTTTTAGAAATTTTTAGAAATTTTAGGTAGTTGAAAATTAAACGAAACTTTTTAATTTTCCACGATAACGTCTGAAAATATTATAGTACAAAAATAAATCCTACACCATTTTAAAATTCAGAAAATTATCTTTTCTATAATACTAAGTTAAATGTTGCACATTTTTTTGCTGCATTTGATAAACTTTAAAAAATATTTTTAAGGATATATTGCAATAATATTTTTATAGTAAGTGAAACCCAAATCATTTTCATTTTTACTATTTCATTTTTTTTTTTTTTTCATTTTCATCTTTTCACCCTTTTTTTTTTCCCCATTGTCGATGATCCAGATGTGAAAAGTCTTCTTATTTTTTCACATTGAAAAAATTTCTATTTAAAGCATACTTTTTAATAAATTTTTGAATATTGCGGCAATTGCAGTTATTACTTAACTTCAGAAATCAATGATGAAAATTTTTTTGGCGTAGAAAGAAAGTTGGCATATTTTTAAAAGCTTTTATATTCCTTTTCTTTTTAGCTGGAGGTTTTGTTTACTTATTGTAAAATATTAAATTTTTTAATTGAAGCAATAAAATTTTTATTGAATAATTTTTTGATATTTTCATGAAATATATTCTGTAGGGCATATAATATTTCAATGTTGAATCATTCTTCTTTTCTCTCTTCATATTTTTCTTGAACGTACTTCGATGCTTCAAATTGAAAGTTAATCTTTTCCATTAAAAGTTAGATTTGAAATTCTAGAGTGAAATGACAGAAAATTAAAGCGGTATATATCGGAATGAACATAACTATATAAAGTTTCTAAAATGTAAATAGTCACGAGTGTCATATTTACGGTTGTTACGCTCGTGAATCTTACACGAATTATGTAACTATCAAAGTTTGAAATTTTTAAATGTTTAGCTGAGATCGTTAAAAAGACTGACTTGCATACAAACGATTCAGTTGAAATTTTACGTTACCACTAATTCCAGAGAAATAGATAGCCGCCAAAGGTGGCTAAAAAATAAAATAAAGAAGATTTGATTTTCTTGCTGGAAATATCAGAGCATAAATTTTTTAAACCGTCTGTTATTTTTTTTTTTTGAAATATACTGTTAATTATATAGCAATGATAAAGTTCACATAGAAAGTGTATTTAAATTTTCCGCAAGGCATTGATCTATTAATTTAAATAATTAAATATATTATTGAAAAATAAACTAAAAATATTTTGAAAATTTTATTGAAATTACAGAAAAAAATTCTCAGAATTAAATTAACATTTCTAAAAGTTCGTTTTTCAAATTGTAAATTAGTATGAAAATAGTTTGCATAATAATGTGTATCGAATTTACTCAGAAAAACTTTAAAAATTAAAATTAAAATTTTGAAATTTTTTATTTTATTAAATTTTTTCTATTCGAGAAATACCTACGGGCCAAATTTGACACTTCTATGTCCAGCAGTCTTTCGTTACGCTTGTCGCTTACGCAATTGGTGCGATAGTATATAAACATTATCGAGTTAAATTTTATTAATTTGAAATACAGAATGGATTCGAATTTCTTAGAAATCAGTCGTCTTTGGCGACCAGCTTGTTCGCCAAGATTACTCACTTTTTAGGCTCTTAAATATTAATGTGAAATGCATAATTTAAAAAAGTTTCACCTTGCTATTTAATCAGATTGAAAACCACAAATTTAATTGAGTAAACGAAAGCAAGTGATAACGTTTACACATTATATAGTAATACATCATATGTAATACAAAATAAATTGGAAGGGAAAATCTAACTTAGAAATTAATGTTTAAAAAAAACTTCTGTTTTTTTTTTAAATTTTGATTTTAACATAAGCAATAGTATACTATTGAATGTTATGATAGATGAGTTAAAATTTCATTATGGCATTAAAATTGTTACAAATTATGTATTACATTTAAAAATCAGGAAAAATGCAGAAAACATTATACAGACATGAAATTAATCATTGAAAAGATAATTATTTGAGTTTTAAGACAGTCATAAACCATTTATGTGAGATAATAGCTTTGCAAAATACAGCCATCAATTTCCATAAGTAAGTCACAGCAATTTTTTGTTGATTAAAATATTTCCTTTGTACTTCGAATAAAAGAAATTAAAAAGCTGATTTAGAACCATTTTAGAGTTTTTTTGGCAGTTCTGATTAATGAACAGTCGGGTTATAAGATATTTGATTACACAATAAAATTAAAAATTTTATAAAGAAATAAGAAAACAAATCGAAGGGAGATTTCTTCTTCGAAGCATTTTAGAATTTACTATTTTCAGATCCCAGATTAGCGTAGATTTGACTGCAAAATGCCCGATTGCTTTAAATATCGTCTTAAATGCATTTATTTATTATATAACTGCCAATTAGTACTTTCAAGACGCTGTCCTAAATGTTATAAATGTCAATGAAATAAAAGAAAACATAAGATTAGATATGAAAATAAAATCATAAGAAATCAACTGGAATTGTCTCCCTGAAACTTTCTCATATATTCTTCAATAAAAGTGATATTCCCAGGGACAAAACTGTGAACTTTGGGCCGAACTTTGAACACCATAAATGCTTCTATTTTAACTTAGTCACGCATATGAGATTTTGGTGTTTTATAGTGTAGTTAAGAAAATCGAATATGAATTTCGGACGCCTATTTTTTAAAAAATCTATTGCAACCAAAATCTGATTCTTGATCGTGCTGAGGTTCAAATGTCTTTTAAAGAGCATATCTTTTATAGTTGCATCATCATAGCCGGAATATGAAATGAAATATATCTATATCTATTGTCTGAGCACATTTAGTGAAACAATCTTCATCAGATGCATTTGAAGAAGATTTGATCTTGTAATGAAAACAACGATGAGAATGTGGGGATATCTCGTGACCTGTCTTTGAGAAAATAGAACAGATGGAGTCCTCGAGCTACTGATTAATTCGATAGCAAATGCAATTTTCTTTTAAACTTGGTATAAAATCGAGATGTCACATGAAACACTTTAACAGTATACCACATTGTACATCAATGCAGTTGAACACTGTATAAAAGATTTATTATTGTTTAAAATATATTTTTTAAAGATTATTGCTTTGATTTCAGGTTGTTCGTCTTATGACCACAGCGTACGATACAGGGGAAGCAACGAAGTATGGGAAGGGGATCGCTTCGAGGTGTCATGCATCGTGCCATTTAGTGATAGAGATGGTTGGACCATCAACAGTTCTATCGCCATCACGGATGACAATGACTTCGGCTACACCCTGTCCGAGAGAGAGGTGGACACATTTCGACAAGAATTGACTCTCCATGTGCGGTCCGCCCAATTGTTCCACGAGGGAGAATATAGGTGCAATAGGGACAGCAGAGACTTCCACTATGTCAAAATCATTCCAGCTTCAGCAGATGGTAAGTAGATGAATTTTGAAATGAAGGTTCTGTTTCAGAATATCTGTTATGGAAATCAAAATAAATCATAAGTGATAAATATAAAATCAGCGGCAGTGGTTTTACTAAAACTATCATATATCCTCGAATTCCAGAGAGTGTCTTGCATGATAATGGTGTACAATAGCTAAGAAATATTAACCTTTCGCATGAATTTCGCATTTTTACTATATATTTTTTGGCGATCATTTCCCGACATGCGTGTTAATAGTATCTGAAAACTGAATTTGTGTTTTATATGCGTTTTACCCTACCGATTGACAAAAAGTACACATTGTAATCACGCAGTTTCATACCAAATTCAATATATTTAAGTCATTGCGTTTACATTCTTTTGAAAGTACAGAACGACTTGTAGTGAATAGCATATAAGCCAGAGAGTAACTACTCAGGTAGAGTAGTTAAATACTACTCTACCTGAGCAATTGCTTTTGTATCATGGCCATGTTACTGGGTTGCAAACCACAGGGTCCCAGGTTCTATCCTCGCTCATCCCAATCCGCCACATTGGTGACCACGGATGATGGATCTTCAATCTTCGTACAGCTGTTGTGGTGCCATCTACACACAGCAACACAAAGTCGTCAGACTCACTTGATGCAGCAACCACTCACTCACACACGTTCGCCATAACGCCTGGCGCTACACAAATGGGTACAGACACATTAAAATCAACAAACTAATATATCAACAGTCATATCTTTCGTTTCACCTCCGACTCACTGGAGGGAGAGTCTGTAGTGAATAGCATATAAACCAGTTAACAACTACGCTACCCGAGCAACTGCTTTTGTATCATGGTCATGTTACTAGGCTGCAAACCATAAGGTCCCAGGTTCTGTCCTCGCGCATCTCAATTCGCAACAGACTGATGTTCAACTCATTATTAGATTTGGCTCGAAACTGACTGGTGTCTATACTATAGATGTTAAATAAGTCTACCGAAATTTTTATCTATCTAGATTTCTTCGCTTTGTAGTTGTATTTAATTTATATTCGAACAGCCGCACAAACAGACTTCCTATTAATGGATTTTGTTCAAAATTTTATAGAAGTCTTCAAATTTGGTATAAAGTTAAAGTTAATACCAAATTTCATCCGTCAACCTCAAAATGTTTTTATCTTTGTCGCAGATAGACAGATAGACATTTTTCAAAAATTTATTTTTCGAACTCAAGAAGATCTTAAACTTGGGAATTCGTCAAAATATGGAATTTGAATTTTTTGCCGATTACAATACTTTCTCTTTACTTCTTTGCATGCGAAAAAGCAATATGTGACTTGCAGCAATTCTCTCTGTGCAATTTTGTTCAACAGGTTGCAATACATTTTGAAGTGACTTTTGAAGAATTCATTTTAAAGTTACAAATTCATAAAATTTAGTTTTGTAAATAATGCAAGGGAAGATGAAAGGTAGGTTTTCTAACAGTTATACGATTCATTTTTTTCCCTTAGAAAATGAAAAGAAAATGTCGGAAAGAGCATCATAAGTTTAAACTAACTGGATGGGAGAAAGCGCGCATAAAACGTTTATAATGAAAAATTTTAGTAATGAGAAAAGATGATATTGAATTAAGTAAAGTTTAGCTTATGTTTATAAGCTAACCGAGTATTTTAGAAAGTTTTTGGTAAGTTTTTTTAAGTCAAATATTGGAGAGATGTTACATGTTCCTGGTGCATGCAACATTTCTCCAATAAACAGTATTTTAACTAGTGTAGAAACAAACTTTTGTTGATTTAATGTTAAAGATTTAAAAATGTGGAATTTGATTATTTTAGCATTTTGGAATCGTTCGAAATAGAAAATATCAGAATAGATTTTTCATTTTATTGTTCTTGAGAATGAGAGCGTTGAATCTGGAAAAAATAGGATGGAAATGAAATGAGAAAAGGGCAAAAATGCAAATGAATCGAAAGACAGAAAATAAGGATTTGATTTAGATTAAGTTTGGCGATAAAATATTCCTTTACGTTAAGTTTAATGTCCATACTTTTCGCACTTTAAATTTTATTTCCATGGAAACGAAACTTTCTTTCCCTGAATTGACATAGGAATTTCGAGAGAGGCATCCAGTTTAGCTAGTATCGCCCTTGTCATCTGATCCAGTTAGAAATTTCATCTGGGCTACAAGTTAGCTCTCTTGTTTCTTTAAAAGTGGATTTTAATATCACTAAAACTAGCTAATTATTATTCTTATTAAATATACAATTAAAATAATTACACATTACTTTTATTTTATACCATTGCTTTGGTTAATAGCAAAAAGGTAAAAAGCATATATGATCCTGCCTTTACGTATCAGTATGTATCTGTGCCTCAGTTTCATGTAGCAAATAGTTCGCTATCTATATTTAATTTATAGAATTACAACTTGAGTGAAAATGGGTAGATTCAGGTTATTTTGGATTAAAAAGGAATTATATTTTAGCCAATAGTGTAAATAAATAACTGTTTTTTCGAGGTTCTCCAGAGTTCTAGAAAAAAAATTCTGGAATTCTACCTGTTTATCAGTGAACATGATGACTCTCAAACCCAAATGCAAAAAATATTTATCCCAATATTTTTCACGAAATCCGTCTTATTTATCCATCTGTGCATATGTTGTGGCGAATTGAGATGCACGAGGATAGAACCTGGGATCTTATGGTTCTCAGGCCAGTAACATGACCACGATACAAAAGTAATTGCTCGTGCAGCGTCCTTATTAACTGTCTTATATGCTATTCACTACAGACCCTCCCTCCAGTGTGTCGGGGGACGCAGTGGCCTGGTGGTTAGGTCTCGACTTCGGAACAGGAGGGTTTCAGGTTCGAGACCCGATTCTACCAAAGAACCGTCGTGTAAGGGGGTCTGTTGCACGTTAAATCCGTCAGGACCAAACGTCCTCCCGCTGGTGTGGTGTGATGTGGAGAGGGGGTGCCAGCTCAGGTGTCGTCCTCGTCATCTGACCGCGGTTCAAAATTATGAGGTCCGTCCCAAAACAGCCCAAGTGTTGCTTCAAAAGGGACGTTAATATAAACCAGTGAGTGGAGGTGAGACGAAACCAAACCAGTGAGTCGGAGGTGAGACGAACGATATGACTGTTAAGTGATGATGTATTAGCTGTTGATTCAAATGCATCGGTACCCATTTGAGTAGCGCCAAGCGTTATGGCGAGTGTATGTGGGTGAGTGGTTGCTGTTGGTGCACCAAGTGAGTCTGACGACTTTGGTTTGCTGTGGGTAGATGGCGCCACAACAGCTGTACGAAGGTTGAAGGTTCATCGTCCGACGTCAGCAATGTGGCGGATTGTATTGAGTGAGGATAGAACCTGGGACCTTAAGGTTCGCAGTCGAGCAACATGATCATGATATAAAAGCAACTGCTCGTGCAGCGTCTTTGTTAACTGGCTTATATGCTATTCACTACAATGTGAACATGCTAGTTAAACCAGCATGAACTTTTCGAAACCTTAAAAATTCTCGTATAATCGCTCATAAATGTGTTATCCCTTTTCTCACACCACATAAAATTGTGAATCTTAGACAAGGCTATGAATGCCACGAATTCTTAGATTTGTATTCCCTTAGAAAAGAAAATCAATCTCAAAAATAAATCAACTGAATATCATTAAATGAATGTCATTGGCAAAAATAATTAGAAAGCGCCAATTAACATTCCATCTTGACAATTAATCTTTGGAATATGGTAAATATGAATGTATCACAAAACCGGATATATATTTTGGAGGTCTTTCTTCCAACCGATTGAATATAAAATTTAAGACAGAATTACAACTGTAATCACAAAATCACATACCGAATTTAATTTATTTAAATCATTGCGTTTTTGAATTGTCGCTTTAATATGCATGCAAAAGTGTAGACCAGCAGAAGATCAATCTCTTGACGGTGTGCACCATATCAGTCAGTGTACCAATATTTATCCATCTAGCTCACTTCGTTTTGTAATTATCATTAACTTGTATTAATATATGTTCAGATAGCCTGACAGATTTCTTCTGAATGGATTCTGTTCAAAACCTGATGGAAATAAATAGATTTAATGTAAAGATCATATATCATATCTCATCCATCCGACTCAAAACGTTTTCACAGACAGACAGACATAATTCTAAAATGTGTTTTTGAGACTCAAGGAGGTCAGAAGCTTGCAGGCTCGTCAAAATCTGAATTCGAATCTTTTGATGATTACAATAATTTCTCTTTACTTACTTTATTTATGAAAAAGGGAAAATGCTATAATCTATTTGCATGAATTTTAAGTATGCCATATTTATCCTTAAATTGTAGAAGCAGGGTCGAGTTTTGAACAGTAAAAGGACTCGAGTAAAAATGCTTTTCTAAAACGCATATTCGATCTTTTTTGCTAACGGCATTGTTAAATCCAAAAAATCGTCATGTTGAGAAAATGTGCGGAAAAAAATAATGAGAATATTCTGGTTCTTCCCTTTATTTATTTAAAATTCATTTCTGCCTGTAATAGGTGAGAATGGGTGTATATATTGGCATTCTACCAGCATGACGGTTTGATCTAGCGTTATGAAATTTGGCGTGTATATACTTTGATGATGGAAAATGTACACCTCAAGAGAAATTTTTTGAAATAGTAAAATTTTATTTAATTAAAACCAAACGAGATTTTGTATTTTTTCTCCCAAACTGACGTTAAACAATATTATTACACAAAAATAATTTTTATACAGTTTTAAAATTCAAAATAGTATCTTTTTAATCATACCAATTTAAATGCCAAGCTATTTTTTTCTAATTTTTAACCTTTTTTAAAAAAATTTCATGTTATTTCATAACTTTCAATTTTTATCGCTGCGATGAAATTCAAACCATTCTCAATGTTGCATTAATTATTAAAACTCATAATCTACTTTCGCTGTTGAAAATTAAAAGGATTATGTTTATTATTTGAAAACACACTCACATACACACACAATTTGTAAGAGGAATAAGAAAATGAAGTAAAGAATACCTCGAAAGAAATCGTGCAAAGAATTGATAACATACTGTGTAATTAAACACATAGTATGTTATCAATGGCACTGTGATTTCATAGGACTTATTAGAAGATTCATGCGCGCATTAAACAGAATGGATGTCATGCTATTAAATAATACACTTTATATATATATATATACACCAGAATTTGGTATTTAAAAACTCTCCGTTGTGGTAATATCATAAGTTATGCATAACAAATTGATTTGAAATTAAATAGTACTATTATTTCCGGCGAATCAGCTGGTCGACAAAGTAGACATCTAATTAACCACTAAAAATTTAATTAAGACTCTTTCTAGATTTCCTTTTTTCAAGATATAAGTTTATTACAAAACATTTTTTTATTCTTTCCTGATTTAATGAGACTTTTTTTCCTTTGATGAATAATAATAAGCAAAAATTTCCAAAAAGCCAAAGCATCCAGCGATGATAGTGGGTAATTCATCAGTACTTTAGCATGACTGTTTTAAGAGAAGTTACACGAAAACTTTGATTATATTAATTGTTAGTCGGCACGCCCAAAGAGAATTCTTACCCTTTGGGAATTACATGTTAGTGAAAATATGGTCCTTTATGAAGGGTTATTTTTTTTATAAAGGTCTGTGATGAAAATTTTTTATGAACTAAGTGAGGGTAATCTCCATGTAGGAACAAAGATTATCTTCGTGTGTTAAGAATTATGAATTAATTGATTTTATGTATTTCTACACTCTCAGGATATTAATTATTCTTTCAGAATATCTCAATAACCGGTATATTTCACTTAAAGCTGATTATTATATAATGAATTTTGAATTCAAGACATAAGTGAAAATAACTACTAAAGAATACAGCGTGCCATAAAATGCCGTATTCTCTTTAGTTTATTTTTTTTATACAAAAATTTATAGGAAAGATTTATTTTCTTTTTATGTACAGTGAGATTTTTTTTATTTTTTGTTATAAAATACTTTAAAAAAAAAGAAGTAAAATTTGTAATCAGTGTGTGGAATTCTTATACATTGGAGTTATAAATTCCAAAAAGGAAAATTTCTTAAGAAAAAAAAACAGAAGCAATCGTTGTTTCAATAGAAGGGAAATAATGCTTTTCCTTTCAAATATGTTGCCGTTTGAAGAAAAAACCAAAGGAAAAGAACAACTGCAATGTTCTTTAGAAATAACATGATATTTCGAGCTTAAAACTGTATTATGTAATAAAATGTTTTGTGCTGTCCGTATGCAAGTGCGAACATGTTATTGATATTTTCTTAAATTGAAGAACATTTCAAACCTTAAAAATTTGGCACCGCTTTCACAAATTAATTTATATTTTCATAATTATCCTCAGATCAGTTATAAAACCCCTTACTTTGTAAATCTATTCTATTCTAGGAAAATTTCATTTTTAAGAAATTATATTCAATAAAATGTTTTTTATTGATTTGGATTTATGAATTAAAACGGAGTGATAAAATTTGTACCATTACTTGCACTATTGCATCATTTCGCTTGTTAAGAAATATTTTAAATTTCGGGTATTTACATATAGGAAATTTTGCAATGCAGGAGTACAAAAACAATAAAAGGGACTAAAAAAATTCAAAATAGGTATTAAAATAAAACTATTGGGAAAATGCCAGCATTGGATTATTTTTCCTATGATACAATAGTCCGTCATTGAATAATACAGATTTTTTTTAAATAATAATAACTGACATAATATTTCGATTTTTTTCCGCGTAGTTTTAAAAATGTGTGAAAGTCTAACGATAATTCGTGACAAAATGTATCCAAGTTATATTTATTGCGATTTATTTATTGAGAATTCGTGAATTGTTTTCAAATAAATACTGTTACAGATTCTTTACACTTCAGTTCTTTTTCTAAAGCATAATTTTATACATCAAATGTTTCAGAGAATACAGCATTTTGAATCTTATTTTTTTTTTAAATTTTCACTTTGAATCCTAACATACTTAAATTTTTTTTAAGATAATGCTACATAATATTATACTTCAATGGATATAATCCCTAAGAAAATATATCAAGGCAATGAAATATTTGAATTTATTTATTGATTCTGAAATGCAACTCCTATTGAAAAAATTGTGGTAGAAAAGGGATCAAAATTCGGAGAGTTTGTTTTGATTATATTAACGCTTCATTTTGAAGCTGCAAAATGGTTGAATTAAAAAAACTCTATTATTATTGAAAAAATCATCAAATAACGAAGATGATATCTGAGCCGGCAACTCCTTTCGAAATTTTTACACCCCAGAATCTGAATAAAATTTTACTTGCTGATTATTTTATTAAAAAAAATAGAGCTTACGTATATGATTGGTCTTGGAGAATTTCAGATTCGAACTAGATGGCTTGCTTTTGGTCCCAAACCATGCCGCCTTTCTCCAAAAATAACGGAATAAAAAAGGCTTAGTTAAATTATCTCAGCGAGCGCATATGACTTATTATCAATTTCTGATGCTTAATTATACTTTATACTCTTTATAGGAGATGTGGAGTATATTTAGCATTACATTTATCAATTTTTAAATATTTGTTGTAATATATTTTACCATCTCTAATTAGGGCTCTTTTCTCTAAAGAATTTTAAAAAATCCACAAAAAATATTAATAAATATACTGATTGAATACTATGGTTTTAAGTTTTAACAATGAAATAAATTATAAATTAATAATTATAAATCTTAATTTGAGACAATAATAATGCGCCAATATTAAATCTGAAAAGAAGGTTGGTGTAAATTCTCGCCAAGTTTTTTTCTTGAAATACAAACCTGAATGCTTCATTTTCTTAGGTCAAACCATAATGAATTGTTTTGATTAGTAAATTAATTAATCAAATAAATAAAAAAATAATTACTTTTATCTCCTAAACAAAAATATTTTTTAAAAATTAGGTTAAAACTAAATTTTTTAAATATGATATCAGTACTGTAATCAAAAGCTGAAGAGATATTGTAATGACAATATGTAAGTGCTGTCATAAAAATTAAAATGGGCCTCGTTTCTTTCAGTCCACGAGAAAGGATCTCGGAAAGAATCTGCTCCTCCGAAAGCCACTAATGAATATATCCTCGAGATAAACAAAACAGTAGAATTCTATTGTTCGTCCGCCAGGGATGATAATACTCCTGTCATGTGGTGAGTATGATTCACAAATGGTATTTATTTTTATTTAGCTTGACTTCTTTCATGTTTGTAAAGATAGATTTGCTGCGTGATGGGCTAGAGTTAAGAAACTTTGTGCTCTTGAATTCTCTGTCAATGTATTATTTTAACATCTTCAGATTTAATTGTCGGTTAATCGGTGGATTTAATTAAATTTCTATTTCGTATACAGCAATGATTTACAGAAAGAACTGATTTCCACATTCCATTTTATTTAGAGTAATGAATTATAAGTGAAGAACTGTCAGATAACAAAGAATAAAAGTAAAAAAAAGGTTTCTACTTTTTACTATAATAAGAGAAATCTGTTTCCAAAATCCGCTTTCATTAAATTTGCTATTTTTTAATAAGTTGTTATCGTAGCATCAACAGAGTAATTAAATTATTAATTTAGACTATGGACAGAAATATATGGATAATAATATGTCAATTTTTGATAGTAACGTGTATTTTTCTAAGGATTGTAAAGGAAAGGATGACGTGATGGTAAAGTTTCGACTGCACAATTGGAATTTCCACATCCGAATTCCAAAGAAACATATTGCATAAATTTGTTTGATACACACTAAATGTCTATCGTCCAACCTCGGCGATGCTATAAAAAATGCAAGATATCTTTTTTTTTTTAACAAAATATATTTCATCTCCAGCCGTTACAGTTCTTTACCCGATGTAACAATGCATATAGCATTGAAAAGTTCCAGCCATTTCCTACGCTACTTATATTGGCAAATCTTTTTTCTTATTCTTACCCACTGTTGACCGTGTTAAAAGAAAGACCAGCGGCACAGCCAAGAATTTTTATTAAAAAATATCACGTCTGTCGGTCACTGGATGTGATAAAAATGGAAATTAATTACGTCATTCTTACGCCAAAGTTATAGATTTCTTACAAATTGTGGATGATACAAAGAAGGAAATCGATTTGTCTGCACGTGATCACGGTTATTCGCAAAGAAAGAAATGACAATATTTTTTAGTTAACTGAGCATTGGATATAAGTTTTATGAAGATATTCAAGTGATTATTAATCCTATGGCATCTTGAATTCAGGTACTGTTTTTGTACTTACCTAGTAAGTCGATTTAAGTAAATTACTTTATACTTTTACAGTACTGAAGTATATTATATTTATTATTAAAGCATATGTATCAATAAAAATTTTCTTCGCTGAAGCAGTATTTGGCGTATTCACATATAATACAATTAGATTTATAAATAAGTCAGTGTTGATGAATTAAAAAAAATTGTATATTTTCTGGGAAATATAATTTAAATTATTATTTTGTCGTATGCAAAGTTTATACAAAGTACTATAATTGTTAATCGAATTCGGGGCTTCTCAATTTGATCACAGAACTTCGCATTTTATACCACCCTAGTCAGAACAACATGTTTCTGAAATGAAGCTTGTATTAGAATACAATAACTCAAAGCCACATTCAGTTGAAGGCAAGAAATTCGGCATATACCTAGTTTATACATATTTAAAAAAAATAATTTTTGAATGAAACCCTTCAGAGGAATTCTGTTTGATTGATCATTGATTAGTTATATCAACGTCTCGTTTTAAAATGAAACTAGGACTATTTCGAGATTAATTTTGAACCTTCAGACGACACTTCAGCTGGCATTCCCTTTACAAATTTCCGCACTGTACCAGCGAAAGGACAATTGAGCCCGACGAATTCAATGAGTACCAAACCCCTTTACACGGCGGCTCTTCAGTGGAATCGGGTCTCATACCTGAAACCCCCTTGGTCTTGAAGCTGAAATATTGCTACTGCTGCTTTCTGTTTATCTGAGAGCAAATGAACATGAAAACTATAAAGTAAGAAAAGCATGACAGGTGAAATTTGGTAAGAAGTTTTAGCAACTAATATGTAGATTCATTCAAATGTAGAGCCAAATAGGTCTACATATTGAATGTCTGTCTACCTGAACATTTTCATGTTTATAAAGGTAATAATGCGAAACGACATAGGTAATTGAAATCAGACATTTTATTTTGTTACTAAAATTTTAGTTCTGTTTCAAATTTTGGTTTCAATCTGTAGATACGAAGTACAAAATGCTCATGTGTGGCTCTCTGAGAATAAAAATATTGGTATTTATGGCGTTCACGGCCTTGTACAAGGTACAAAGGTTTATGAGTAGGGTGGAAGGAGATCCATTCCTTTGTTAAAAAGTATGCGAGAGAATTTTGAAGGGACCATTGCGGATGCTTTCAATCCAATCACAGAAAGTCAGTGCAATTGTTGGAATAAAAGCAAACACGATAACTGTAAAACATAAAGAACTAGATAGATGAAATTTGGTTCACAACTTTAAATTCAAAATGTAAATCCGAATCAAATTTTAAAAGATATCTGAAGAAGAATTAACCGTCTGTCGGTCTATACTTTCAGAAACACGTAAACGCGATAATTCAAAAAATGCATTTACTTATATAAATCGAATTTGATGCATACTTTTAGAATTTAAATTGTAGGTCACTAATCAAATTTTGAATGAAATCGGTCGAAGGGTTTGTTGCTTGTCGATCTGTACATTTTCAAATATGTAGATGCAAACATTCAACCAGCGGAAATTTCCCCGAAACTTTTCTGCATACTCTCTAATAAAAGTGTCATGCCAGAGGACATCTTGTATAACTTTGGTATACAATAGTTAAAAAATATTAACTTTCGGTATTCTTACATAATCTATCATTGGCAAGTTGTTTATGGATTAATATATGGTATGCAATTAATAGTATCTAAAAATAGAATTTGCGTTTTAGGCGAAACTGGTTGAAACAAAAATTTGACACAGAATTACAAATGCAGTCACGAAATGACATATCAGATTTCACGTATTTAAGTCATTATTTATTTGAATTGCCACTTTTGTATGCTTCTGAAAGTCGAAATTGGCAAATGATCATCACTTTATTGGATTTAGCTCACAATTTGGAGGTGCCTGCTATATAGATGATGAATATGTGTATCGAATTCTATCAATCCTGTTCTTTTCACTTTGGAATTTTCGTGAAATCTTATATTCGAACAGTTAGACAGACAGATTTCCAACGAATGGATTTTTTTTCGAACTCAGGGAGGCCTAAAATGTGTAGATTCATCAAAATCCCGAATGTTTTGACGATTACTATACTTTTTTTATAATTGATATATGAGAAAATAAAAATGGAGAAATTATATAAATGAATCTAAATTAGGCATGTGATATTTTTACTACAATTATAATTCAATATCAAGTTTCGGTTTAAATCAGTCAAGAAAAAAGATTCCAAAACGCATATTCGACTTTCTTTATTATACTACGAAACATAAAACTCTCATGTCCGGGACGTTAAAAATAAAATTCTGAGCACTCGTAGAACTTACAAGCCTGCTCTTAGTACTACAATTTTTGTAATGCGAGGCTAAGGAGGAGGAATAACATTTTTATTGATTTTAGGCGACAAAACTTCGCCGGGACATCTCCGCCAAGTTTCTATTCGTCGACAAAACTATCCTTTCCTACTCATTGAGGCGATGCTCTTCTCAAATCAATGGGTCTCTATCCTTGTGTGTAAAAGAAGCCGTTATTGCTTCTCGGAAACATGCCAATTCTTGGCTGCTGCCCGGATTGCAATCACATTAGCAATCTCATTTCGAATTGAATTACCCATTCATGGCGATTATTTCACCCGCTCCGTTATCAGTCGGCCGACCCTTGAGAAATGAATCCTCGAGTGTATGATTACTTCAGTGAAGAGAAAATAATTTGAGGAGAATTCTGAAACTTCTTGTTATTCGCCAACAATTTTCGTTCGTAAAGGAACTGCGCTGCACAAGATGTTTTTCCGTGATATTATGTAAACATGTAAATTAAGGAAAATATCGTCCTTTTTTTTTTTTTTTTTTTTTGTTATTCTATTCGAAATGATTATCTAAAGACATTTATTTTGCTGAAAATAAATTGAAAAAAAAGATGATTTTTTTTTGTTTTTGTTTCAATAATGTATTTAAGAAAGCCATTCAAGCAAGAACGAGACTCGACTCTTCTCGCGTACTAAATCTTTTTATTTGCAATATTTTCAGGGTTTTGATCTGTAAAATCAAAAATTGTGCAATAAATTAATACTAGTGGTCTTTGGCGGCCAGCTGTCCCTCCACACATTAATAAATATTAATTAAATGATGTCAACCAACTTTGATTAATTATAACTTATGGCATCAAATGAAAGTACTCTTGTAATTCATACTTGCACAATAAACATAAAGCATTCTGATTGGTCTGCCGAAACTGTTATAGTAATTGGTATTGGGCAGAGTCTGTCTTTCTCCCTCCCGTAGAGAATTTACAATTAAATAGCGATTTTTATTTTTATTTTGAAGATGGGACTCATTGAGGCACAACTGACCATTGATGAAGCGACAAGGGCTCTGGGCTTTTACATAAAATAATTTTTTTTATTTATATAGATATATGAGAAGATTTTTTAACATTTGAAAATTCAATTTACGGAATAATGCAGATAGTGAGGTAAAAATTGATTCACATGCTTGAAATAATATGGGGCTTTATTTATTTATTTTTTGTCGTGTAACTAGTTTAAGCCAAGTTTTTTGCACAGCAGCTTCTGAGGGTAAATACCTCTGAGCACCCGAGGGCAGAAATCTGACTTTTACATCATATGAAGAAAAAACACGCACGCACTCGCTTGCACAACCCCTTTTCACAGGGGGACTCATTCACGCCCCTCACAGATAGAATACAGTGTAGAGAACAACCACGCTCGAACTAGGACTCGAACCCGGGACGTCTAGATCACGGAGAAGACGCTAGACCCCCTAGTCCAGGACGCCGGCATGGGGTTTCATTAAAACCAAAATAAGTGTAAAAATCGGCGAATTCTTCATATGATAATGAAAACAATAATTAATATAACAATTGATTATTATGACTTTTAGCAAAGGCTATGTTCTTTATAATAAAGTCTCAACATGTCGACCGTCGTTCGCCAATAAAAAATTAAATTCTTACTATCGGTCTTTTAAATTTGATAAAAAATTTTACATTTTAATAAAGATTTAAGTACCAAAGCTAAATTTAACAATTAAATTTATAAATGATGAGCATAATGTGCAAAGATAACCTTATTTGGGACTAAGATATATTAATGAATTGTGCTTAGTATTAATGTATTAGTCACTGATTGCAACAATTACAAGAGGATTAAGTACAATTTAATAACTGTATCAAACTGTACTTGATACAGCAAAAAAGGAATCATTCTAAAACTAATTTCGAAATTCGTGCCTAAATAGTAGTTGGTTGCTGATTTGATTTACTTTATTAATACCTCATTTTAAAACTAAACAAGAGCTAGTTTAGGATGTTGTTTCTAGTTGTTTCTTTGTTTCTAATTATGATCAAATATCGTTATTGGCACTTAAATACTGTTCGAATTTCCGTGCTACATCAGCCAGAGAACTTTTGACTCTTACTGAGAGCTTTAATTTGTTTCAGGTCCACAAGGATGAGAAGTGTTCGGTGGAATCAGTCTCAAATACGCTTCTCGCTAACTTTAAAACTTTATCATTAGATTATCGTGGTCTGCCTGATATATTAAATTTACAAGATTATTATTCCTCCCTCTTTTTAATTACTTTATTTAGAATTTTGATGACTGTTTGTCAATTTATTACCAATTTTTGAAATTAATTACAGTAAAATACCAAAACTGACAGGAGAAGAAAGTTGAACGCACATCAACAAGGGACTGATGTAAGAAGACGTATAACCATAGATAGCTATTCCGATCCGGATAAATCTCAATGATCCGAAGCCGCGACAAACATTGGCGAGAACTAAAGTTGAGTCCTAAGGGCCTTTATCGACCACGGTACAACCTCATCCGTCAAAGGCACTTCCCGTCATCAGTAGGAGGGGGGAGCGGTTGCCGCTATGACACTACAACATTTCTGTACCCATCAGAATGTCAAGAACAAACTACCACACCAGGAGCTTATCACTTCTATGTCTGAGGTGCCTCCCGGCGGGGGAAAAGATATGTACATAAAAATATGTATAAATCAAAATTTCAATAAAACAATTTATTCAATATTAATGTAACGATGACGCACTTGTAATTTCATATACTACAAAATGGTTACATCCATCCTACCTGAAGTATCTAGATTTTAATGGAAAATTTGGACCCCGTGGTAGTAATGACGCAGGAATTAAGGTAAAATATTAATGGCCCTAACCGGCCACTATAGAATCCTTCCTGTAGGAGATATGTCCCGTAATCACCAAGAAGTAACTCAGTCCCTCACTGTTATGTTATTATGCCCACTATTACAGATAGAACCAATCATCTGACTGAAAGCTTCTCATCTCCGAATGTGGAATGCCCCAATCGGTTAGAGTTTAATTACATATAAAAATAATAAATTTAAAATTTTTGTTTAAAGATTGCCCTAATATATTACTGCAGAGTACTTAAAAATTATTAAATTTTAGAATTGAGCATTTATCATAAAAGTGATAAAAATCATATATTTATTACATATCTTGAAAACTAATTAAGCATTTCCTATTTTATAATTATAAGCTTTATGTGTATGCAGGCGAGGGTTTAAATTTAAAAAAAGTCTTTGACATTTGACGTATTGATTGTGTGTGAGAATCAAATGCAACATTTTGAATAAAATTCATTTCCTTGAATATGTTTCACAAGTGCCCAAACAGTCATTCAAGAAACAGAATAAGTTCGAAGTGTTTCAATGTCCATTATGTCAGTGTCCATTAAGCATATGAAACTGGAAGGACTTCTTACATTTTTCGTTTTCACAGCTTGAATTAGCACACTTAAGCTTCAATATGTGTATAATTTGTCTTTAATTAATTCATCAATTGTGATACCATTCTGAAATCATGACAGTGTTATCAAGGTTTTCAACTCTGTAGGAATGTAGAAATAGAGACTAAGTCAGAGAATTTAAGAAAAAAAAAAAAGAGAGAGAGAGAGAGAGAGAGAGAAAGAGAGAATGATATATAAGAAAGGCTTTCATCTTATTGACGAATGACTATTATTATAGCTACAAATAAATCGGAATTGCAATGAGATACGTATTAACCAGTATTTATGAAGTTAACCAGAAGATGATCACTTTGTAATGACAGTCATGAGAATATTAAAAAGTCATTTTCTGAATTAAACAGTTTGAAATAATCGACACCTTTTCAAGAATTTCTCTATATCGATACACGATAGTATTTAACTTAATTTAATTAATGCAATGAAAATTCTTACAGGTATAAAAACAGTAGACCAATCGTTGAGAATTCAGAATCGAACATCCTGATCGCCGGCAGGACCCTCCTCATTCAAAATGCTCAAGAAGATGACGCAGGGCAGTACATGTGCAGTGTGGACACTTCCTTTGTCACTGGTTACACGGAAATAGGAAGGATTTTTCATTTGAACAGTAAGTTCTCTTTTTACTCCTCTTTCTAGCAGAAGAGAGTAATAAATTGCGAAAATTAAGTCAATTTATTCCTTTCCAGCCGCCTGATGACTGTCTAGCGAGCTGGGAAAACTGGCGGCGCGTACTTTCAATTAAATTTTTTATGCATAACTTGATGTTCATGAGTTTTCCAAGAAAGTTTATTTAAGATCAAATTGTGACAATCATCAAAGTCATAATATTTTAATAGTCTTGCATTAGTTCCGTTCAACATATATATGAACATTCCTAACAGAGTCGAGTCCCATGACATCACAGTGCCATTAGAAATATATCTTTTATTGCAATATCGCAGCTTCAATTTTTTATTCCCCATATAAACTACGCAAATATTTAAAAGAATCCATCTTTTCTAAATTTCAAGAATGGACGAAAATCGCCCGATTTGATGAAACAATAAAATAATAATAAAAAAAAAACTATTGAAATTTTTTACAATGGAATTTTTATTTAAAAACTATGCAAAAAATATTTTTAAAAAATTCCGAAATTCAGGAAATTTTACATTTAAGGAGCCATAAAAATCTCGTTTGTGCAATAATATTTTCAAAAGTTTATTGGGGGGGGGGGAAGAGAAATGCCAAGACATTATCACCTTCAACAACTCAATCGCCACAAAATACGATATAATAAGACATTTTTCCATCTCAAAATTTAATTTTCGCCCTTTTTTAAAAATAAATTATTTTAATGTCATTTGATATTGTAGAATAGAATTTCCAAAATAGATTTTCTCTATGGTCCGTGAATTCGGACCCATAGAAAAATACTCACATGCGTTTATCGACGACCCTGTGTTTTTTTTTTCGATAAAGGTCAGTTTTTCAGATAATTATGCAGATATCGATCAGAAAATTGTAGTAACTATTCGTTTCTATGTAATACGTATCGTAGTACCATAAAACGTAGTGAAATTCCAGATACTTTATTCAAATTTTAAAAAGTGAAATTTTTTTTCCAAGTCTGTACTTTTTACTTTCTCGTATACTCAAGAATAAAAGAGCATAGTAATCGTCAAAAAGAAAAAAAATGAAATCGAGATTTTGATATATTTCCACTTTTTAGAACTTCGTATGTTTGAAAAACACATTTTTGGCATTATGTCTATCTCTCTGCCAACATAACTAAACAGTGTTTTGAGATAGAAGGGTGAAAAATGTCCGTCTGTCTGTGACAAAGATAACACAAAAGCGCTTTGTTCTAGATGGATAAAATTTTATATACGATTTTTATATATGTAGATTTTATCAAATTTTGAGTAGATTCCATTCAGAAGAAGTCTGACAGTCCGGCTATCCGAATATAAGTTAATACAACATAATGGAGAGAGGTAGATGGAATAAAATACATGAACTGATTTTAAATTAAAAATAGATAGCTTTTAAATTTAGAATCAAATCCAGTAAAGGAATGACATTCTGTTAGTCTGTACTTTCATAAGCATATCATTGCGATTACTCATAAACGATTACTCAGCATGTATATGCATTACTCATAAGCATATCAACACAATTGCTCACAAACGATTACTCTTAAATGAACGTTATTCATAACGCTATTACTCATTACTCATAAGCACATCAACGCGATTACTCATTACTCATACGCACATCAATGCGATTACTCATTACTCATACGCATATTAACGCGATTACTCATAAACGACTACTCATTTCTTATAAGCATATCAACGCGATTACTCATACACGATTACTCATTATTCATAACGCGATTGTTCATTACTCATAAGCATATCAACGCGATTACTCATTACTAACAAGCATATCAACGTAATTACTCATAGACGATTACTCATTATTCATAACGCGATTATTCATTACTCATAAGCTCATAATACTGATTTTAACATAAAAGTAGATAGCTTTCAAATTTAGAACCAAATCCGGTAATGACATTCTGTCGGTCTGTACTTTCACAAGCATATCATCGCGATTACTCATAAACGATTACTCAGCATTCATAACGCAATTACTCACAAACGATTACTCATAAACGAAGTTATTCATAACGCGATTGTTTTAGAATTTCGAATCAAATCCGGTAAAGGAATGACATTCTGTCATAAGCATATCAATGCGATTACTCATTACTCATAAGCATATTTATGCGATTACTGATAGACGATTACTCATTATTCATAACGCGTTTGCTCATAAACGAACGTTATTCATAACGCGATTGTTCATTACTCATAAGCATATCAACGCGATTACTCATTTCTCACAAGCATATTAACGCGATTACTCATAGACGATTACTCATTATTCATAACGCGATTACTCATTACTCATAAGAATACCAACGCGATTACACGCAGTGATTTAAATATATCAAATTCGGTATGTGATTCTGTGGCTACAGTTGTATCTCTTTGCCAGATTTTGATTTCAAATGGACGGAAAAAAATTCGTCTAAAATACTTATTCGACTTTTGGATACTATTAACGCATGCCAGGGATTAAACGCCAAAAAATTATTAAAGATTACAATAAAGTTTCAGTAAAAATGCCAAAGATCAATATTTCGTAACTGTTCTTTTTCAGTGTCATACTAGGCATCCGCGATCTTACTCAAGGTGTCTACTTAAGGTCTATTCAGTGTCATATAAGGCTGTCTTACATAGTCTTACTTAATTTTAAGGTGCGGTGAGGGGGAAACATCGTAATTAGAGAGTATGCCAGACAGTTTTAAGGAAACCACTCCCACTTGTTTAAATTTAATTCTGAATTAATTAAACTAGCATAATGTGATACAGCTCATTTTAATGCCCATAACTGTTAAATTTAGTTTCTTTTCACAGATTAATAGTTTTTCTTTTAAATGCGACAAAACAGTACAGGAAAACCTCGCTTAGCGAGTGATTAACACAACGAGAGAAATGAAATGTAAAAAAAAAAAATGATTCTGTTCACGATCGAAGTTTTGCAAAACGAATAACGAAGCAACATTGTAATGTCACAATGTTACATCATGTCTATATTTCGGCGATCCGTTTGTGTTAAACGCTTGTTTGTTAATAGTTTTTTTTTCAAATGTAAAGTAAGACTATGAAATATACAGTTAATTGAAGCTTGAATAAATAAATAAATAAAAATATGAAAGTTTTGGTAAGCATCATAACTTCCCATTGCAATATGAGGGATAAGTATTTTAATAACATACAAGCACAAATACAAGCAAGGCTAAGAAATGCATTTTGCGTCACAGTGAAAAATTGTGGAGGAGTTTTCATCAGGAAAGGAGAATATACTAACAGAAGAAAATATCAGTATAGCTTCAACCTTCCGGTGAAATAAGGGAGATGTTGAAAGTATGGGAAACTAATACATCGTATGTTGAGAAAAATCATCTTAGAAAAGCAGAAACTATGCGTATTGCACATTTATTTAACGATAATGCTATATCACATTTTCGATAAATTTTGAAGGGTAGGCAAAAACGAATGACTTAAAAAAGCTTTTTTGGAAAAAAGCATGAATTATAAACAATAAATGACATTATCATAAATTTATTTTTAGAGAGGAAGGAATGGAACACATTATCCTATTTTACATTGATCTTGTAGAAAAATGCTCGTTGATTGATGACACATTTATTTCAACTTCCACCAACACTTTCAACCTCAAGCTCTTGCTTTCAGTCACAAGCTCAGGTGCAAATTTGAAGGCCAATTTTGAATAGACAGATAGCCATCTCTACAACTTAAATAAAATAAAATTGCTGTTATGCATTTTTCCCGTATTTTGATCCTTATCATAACAATTAGATTGGACTAAAAGTGAAACGATAAGGCGAAGAAGAAGCGGATAAAGCAATAGAAAGTTCATGCAGATATACCAGAGATTTGCTAATAGTACGATGGTTTATATTTTTTATTAACTTTTCCTCAAAATCATGACAAAAATATACTTTATTATACATTTTACCTATGTTTAATTTACAATATAAACATATTAGCAAAATACTACAAGAATATGAAAATGATTATAATTGTGCAAAATAAAGTCTATTTTCAATACGTTTTGTTCAGGAACATAGCAATCCAAAACCCACAAAGAAAGCAGAGACTGAATAAAATTCCTTCCGAACTGAGAATTGTTTTCTCTGATTGGCAAGAACAAATATTACAACACTTTGATGTTTTTTTTTACTCTTATTTATAAATAATGGGTGTTTTCCTGTTGTCAATTCCTTTTAATGATTTTCAAACAAATGCGCCATTCTTTGTGTTTGTTGCAGTACGCTTTAAGAAATTTTTATTCATTCTTTCTAACTGAAAATACTTTAAAGTAAATTTGTTTTTTTCCTCAAAGAGAAAAAAGATTTTTTTAGTCTATTTGTAAAATTGGTATAGATTTTGATTCTCAATAGAAAATAACATAACAATTTTCCGCTTTTTAATCATTCTGATTCGCATAATAAAAATATTCTAAACAAGATTCTGTTAACACAATTTTTTTGAATGAACATTTTCACTCAAAACACAATAGCAACATATGAAGCGTGACGAAATGCCCCTTAATAAATCAAAATGGTTTTTTTTTCTGTTGAAAGTGACCATTGCATTAAAGGGGAGGGATTACTTTCGCATGTTGATAAGTTATTATCTACGCATAAGCGGTCAACCGTTTAAATGTGATAGAATAAACTAATGAATGCTCCCCTTGACCAGCTGTCTTATTGTGAGTTCTTTCGAATATTCTAATTCGTATTCTGCAGACAAAATTCTTCATTTACTTCTCATCCAAATGAGATCAAATATAATTTTGCCTTAATTTCTGTTTTGTAAGAGATTTTCTTATCTCTAGCAAAGAAAATATTTTCTAGTTCAGAAAGTATTTGAATCTTAAAAAAAAATTAAATCAGAAAAGAATTGAGAAATAAATCAATTTGTCTGCCCATCCGTCAGTTTTTGCATACAATAACTGGACTGATGAATCCCATTGTATACATTTTCCTTAGTTTATATTTTTTTTAAGGAAATTTTGATGAATAATATCAGAAAATTTCGAATGGATTTTGATATATGATATATAATTATAAATATGTATCAATTTTTTGATTAAATCAGTCAATGGGTTGCCTGTTCGTGTCTAAGTTAATGAAATAATTTATAAAAATTCAACAATCTAAAAGGGGAATTTTTATAATCTTCATGCCAAAATTTTGGACCTGAATCTAATTTTGGACTAAATATGTCAATGGGTAGCTAGATTGTCTGTCCGTCTGTATGTCTGTAGATACGATAAATCAGAAATAGAACATCGATAAATAAAATTTGGTATAGGATCTTGACATCGAAATAACAGCTTTGTGACGAAATTGGGCTACAGGAAGAAGTCTAAAATGCATTCTACAATAGATTTTTTTCCTATTCTATGAAATCAGAAGGAAAAAATTTAAACATAAAAAAGAGCCTTATTATGTAAATATACGGAAAAGTTGAGAGAAAAGTATTGCTCCCGATGGCTTGCCAAAATATTTTCATCAAAAACTGTTTTTATATGATTTGTTGTTAATTTGAAAGGGGAACATCTTCACTTGTTTGCTAAAAAGTTTTCATTGCAGTTTTCTTGACATATAAATAGGTATTACACTTCTTTAAAATGGATAAAAATTAATTCAAAGCTTTATTTCTATTATAAAAGAAATAAGTGATATTTATAAAAGCAAAAAAGTAGTCTACATGTTATCTTTTTTCGGAAGGTAAAATTCATTTAGCAATAAGTTTGCAGGCAAAAAGAATTATTAGAAAGATAATAAGAAATTTTAGGAGAAAAACTTTAAAACGTAAGCAGATGTTCACTAGAATAAAATAAAAATTAGCATTCAATTTTTTTAAAAGTTAATATTGTTTCATTAACAATCACGAACAGGCGGATTTAAAAATAAAGTGTTTACTTATGTTTGGCAAGAGTTCAAATAATTTGACATCTCAACACAGTTTTTCATTCCAGTTACTTTTTAGAGTTTTACACCAGCGCATAAAGCTCAAGTTCAATCTAAATTAATTTTCAAAAAGAAATTGATAATAAAAATTATCATAACTTTGAATCCGTATCGATTCTAATATCCTAGAAATTTGCCACAAGCAAGTATTTACCATAATAATACGAGAAGTTTCAAAAACAGGGAAATATTTAAGAACGATAATTCTTTTCTACACGTGTTACGCATTTAATTCTTTTAATATACAAGTCATATTTGTTTCCCTTTTACTTAATCCTACTTAAAATTCAGGTTTGCTGTAAATGAAATGTAATTAAATTTTGAAATAATCAGATATTCTTCTACCTGAACTTAAATATACCGAACAATTTCGAAAAATAACAAGAAATTTATTCTTGCTTCTCCAGCCTAGAAAGACTGTTAAATTTGAATCACTTCACACCATAGTCAAATGACAAACGTAATGCATATCATTTAAAATGTAATTTCAATTTGTTTTACGCTGTGTTCTGACGTATCATCTTTTTCCTTCCTGAGAAATTTATATTAAATTTCCTGGTGGAAACACTGATAGCCTGACGGTGGGAACCTGGTCTGGGTAATAACGCCTGGGTGGCGGTCTGGTCTTATAGTAAGGCATGGGTTTCGAAAACGGAGGGTGTCAGGTTGGAGACTCGATTCTAACGAAGAATCGTCGAGTAATCTCATCTGGTGCGCGTAAAATCCATCAGGCCCAAATGTCCTCCCGCTGGCGTGGCTGGGAAAGTTAGAGAAAGGGTGCTAGCTCGGGTGTCGGCATCGTTATCTGAATGCAGCTCACAATTGCGAGGGCAGTACCAAAGGAACTTGAGTTTTCAAATGGGACATTAACATAATTAAACTTAAAAAAAAGACGTATTGAATTCTAGAATTAAATTTTGCCGCAGCACACTCATAGGATGTCACGTGGTCATAAAGGAACGTTCGCAATCCTTTGTGAAGCTACTAAAATTTTAGATTGAAATTTATTTTTCAGCAAACTTTTGTTTTAGACGTTTTAAAATTTCTAATTTGTATATGGATGTTGTATCTATTTCTTGTACTGAAATGATCGGAAACCTAGGAAAAGCTATGAGCATAATGTATAAAATGAACTACTTGCAGAACCATTTGCAGTTAATAGCAAATTCACTCCCCATGACCAACCAGGTTTCAGCCTAGAAAAAAGTTCAGACAGTAATTCGTCCTGGAGCATCCATGCATACAAAAGCAGTGGAGCGCGTACGTGCATTTCACGCCATATGAAGTGCATAATGAAATCCTAATAAGCTCGCACTGTCCGCAATTGACATCATCACACCGTAACGGAATGTTCTGATTTCTTTTTGTTTTTTTCGGTCTGGATTTCGAAGTCTAGTTAGGATATTTTTGGAAAGGCTTCTCGAAATTCAGTCTGTTCGACGAAAGGGCAATTGCTCTCGCCTCGTTTCGGAAAAAAGAAAAAAAAAAACCCTTGAAAGTAAGAAAAACCGTTTGGAACTGAGGAATTCAATTTTAATGTTTTAGTAGCAAAATAATACTAAAAATAGTCTGCGAAACGGATTTAATTTTTTTTGTTGGAAATATATATGAATATCTCGAATATGAAGTATAATTTATTATCAAATTATCTATAAATATTTCATGATAGTTAGTATTAGAAATAAAATAACATCAAAACAATCAATTTCCCTGGTTTAATCTATTAAGCTATAAATAATTATCAATCAGTGGGACTTGGTCTTACCAAATGTTTCTCGCATAATCTCGATTAAAAGTGTGATCCCAGGAAACGCTTGGCATAGCATTGGCGTATAATAGTTATGAAATATTAAACTTTGGCGTGAATTTGGCATTTTCACAGAATCTATCGTGTGATCCTTCATGAGTGTTTTGACGATTTATCCCTGGATACAGTTAATAATATCTGAAAATCTAATTTATGTTTTAGACACTTTTTTCCCAACCGATTGCAACAAAAATTCGACGTGAGAACTTGACCCTCGTAGCTGAATCTCCAAGGCTTAGACTTCCCTGACTTCCAAGAAATACATTTTTGGAGAATGTCTGACTTTCTGAGTCAAGGATAACTCAAAAATGCCTTGATCTAGATGGATGAAACTTGTTACACGGTGGTTATACTAAATTTGTAGATTTCTAAAAAATTTTGAGCAAAGTCAGGAAGTCTGTCTGTCCGATAGTTCGAATATAATTTAACATGATAACTGCAAAACGGAAAGAGCTAGATGGATGAAATTTGGTACACAGATTTAACATCTATACTCTAGAGGCTTTTCAAATTTTGAGCCAAATCCCACAAGAGACTGTTCGTCTGTTGGTCTGTATTTTTATAAACATGCAAACGCGATAACTCAAAGAGAAAATGACTTAAATATATCAAATTTGGTATGTGACTTTGCAACTAAAAGTATAGTTTCTTGTCAAATTTTTGTTACAATCTATTGAGAAAAACACAAAGGTTAATATTTTGTATCTATTGTACGCCAAAACTATGCAAGGCGTTTTCTTGGATAACGCCTTTATTAGAGAGTGTGCGAGAAAGTTTTAGGGAGACCACTCTCACTGGTTTTAAACTATTTTGTTAAGCCTCTGTAGACGTGGAATTCAAAAGATCGATAAATTTAATGCTTTCCAAATTTTGTTTCATCTCTTTGCCGAGTCCTTGACCGAGTAGAAAGACCTTGACCATAAAGAAGTTCCTTGTAAGAAGTTCCTTTGGCGAATCGATTATTTTCCCAAGTTGGAAGCTTTTACGATTTCATTTAATGCGAATATTTAGCTTCCTAACGTAATGATTAACTTTATGAAGAAGGAGCATTTCGTTAAGTGAGGAATATGCGGTGACGAAAAATTTTCTTGCGATGGCATTTATGCCGTTAAGCCGAAATTTATAGTTCACTTAGTTTTGCCTTTTTAATCCCCCCCCCCTGAAGTCTGAGTTAATAAATGTCTGTCGGATGCCTCAAGTCGGAATATATTTTAGGTGACATTTTATTGATTTTTAATTCTTTAGTCATCATATCATTTTAATCTGGAGCTTTATAAAAAAAGTAGAATATCCAACCTCCATTTGGCATTTCCTCTTATTTCTGTATAAAAATGCACCATACAGTGTATGATCAAAGTTGATAATGCATGTGTATTTCACAAATGAGCTAATGTCTAGGGCCAGATAAAACACTGCAGGGGCCCGTAAGCCACCCCCCCCCCAAAGCCTAATTTTTCATCCAAAAACCACACGATAAAATGAAATGATAGAATATTAAACTGAAAGTATATTGAAAAAGTTAATTTCAATACCTTACTACTACTATACTTTTTACTTTATACTTTATTGTTAAAAAAATTTGAATAATTTTTTTTTTTTTTAATTATTTGAAATGATACTTTAAATGTTATAAAACATTTTAACGCTTACTAAGTGCTTAAATGTAAAGTTTACCAGGATTTTTACCTTATCAGTCAGTTTGTTTACTAAAAAAAGAATTAAAAAAAAGACTAAAATGTAATTGATTTTTAAAACATGAAAATAAAAAAAAAATCCTCAGAATATACTCTAAACTTTTCTTCTATTAAACAATTTCTGATTTTAATTTATATATATTCATGTACATGATTAGAAAAAAAAATGAAAACATGTTGAATCTATTATGTCATCCTGACAATGCAACATAGCATAATTTTTAAATAAATTTGTAGAGCGCATAACTGCTGTCATAATAGCGTGATACTTCTCAACACACGTTGCATTAATTTCCCAAGCTTTCAGCATTTTATTTAATTCATTGGAAGGGTTGTTGCATTATTGGATCTATTGTTTTTTTTTTTCTCTTAACCAAGGCTTCTCCAAAGCGTTTTATGCTGTGACACAGAATGCAGGTCTATAAGTTGTTCTGATTATTTTATTCTAGCAGATAATCAATTTCCTAGTGGATCAATCAATAATCTAGCTCCAGAATTTTGGCCAGAGACACAATCTCGTCGATTAAGGCTTTACAGGCATTCACTCAAACCCCTCGGAGTCACGTTCGACAACGCTATCCAACCAAAACACCTTCCATGTAAACAAAAGTGTTCTCTTCAAACAAGCGCTCAAAACAAACTGATATAGGCCAATCTAGTATGTAACATTAAGATATTTCCTCGCCAACCCTTCTGAGAAACACCGCTCGTTTAACGAGACACTTTTTAAAATTTTATTTTGCTCGTTATCGTTGAGGGAGGCTTGACTGTATCGTGATCAACAAATATTCGTTCTCGAGATTTTGACGTATCTCCTTGTTTCAAATCACACCAAGCCTGGTTCTGCTGGTGTGGCGTGGTGGGGAGAGGGTCTGCAAGCTCAAATGTCGTCCTCGTCATCTGACCGTGGTTCAAAATTACGAGGTCCGTCCAAAAATAGCCCTAGAGCTGCTTTCAACCGGGACGTTAATATAGCTAAACCAAACCGATCCAGGCAAGCACATTTTTGGAATTATGTCTGTTTGTAATTCAATTCAAACTGTATTTATAACTCAAAATTGCTTTGAGCTAAATTCTTATATGTTCTTCATAAGAATTTTATAGATTTGTGTCAAATGCCGGACGAAATCTATTTATAGAAAGTTTGTTTAACTATCTGTCCCGAGTGCATGTAAACTCAGTAACTAAAAATACAAAAGAAAAAAAAAACTAAATGGTTAAAATTAGGTTAAAATTTTTAAGGCCTAAAATTACGATTCATATCAAATTTTGAACGAATCTCAACATAATTTCATCATTTAATCATAAGTTTTCAAAACTTAACCATTTCTTGAACTGTATTCTATCATGTATATAAAAATGATAATTAAAAAATGCAGTGATCTAGATTAATTAAATTTTGTATGCGATATTTTTTTACATTGAAGTTTTGTGCCAAATTTTTATTTCAATAGATCGAAAAAGAGTATCCAAAAATGCATACCACGCTTTTTTTATTGTAGCATAAAATAAACAAATGGAGATGCAAAATAAAAAACTGAGCATTCTCGGTATTTATGAATTTACCCAGTTTCCACAATTTTTAAGCAGGAGGGTAGTGAAATAAATTTTTTATTTAAGTATGAAACAATATTTCAAGGAAACCATTCCCACTGGTTTTCGTTGGTTTTGGTCAAAAAAAAATCTAGAATGAATGCAAAAGTACTTTTCTGATTTTAATTTTAAAATGTAATACTCGTTACCCGTTGTTTTAAATGTAATACCCGTTGTCTTAAAAATTTAATGTCCGTTACCCGTTGTTTTAAATAATATAAACTTATTATTATTTAAGTTCTACTTACTTTTATATTATTTCATTTTTATATTACAATTGACTTTTATTTTATTTCACTTTTATATTATTTAAGTTCTATTTCCTCCAATATTGGGTAAAGGTTTTGAATTTTAACATAATAATAATATGACAGATTTCATATATTTTATTCAAAGGATGTTTTTTTTATCATTTGAGAACAGGATGTTGTTTTGGTTTCAGATTTCTGAAGCCTCAAAATGCGTAGGTAACAAATTGTTGAAGCCTCAAAATGTTTTTTTTTACCTGCTTTTACCAGTATTGCATTATTATTATGTATGCTTCTTTGACAGCAGATGCGTTTTTAATAGGTTGACGTAGAACTATGACATCATAGCTGTTATTTCATCTCAAAATCGGTCGAGCTCCAGAACTTTGTTTGCCAGCTAGAAAAATTGAAAATGAAAGTTTAAAAAAATTATCAGTAATATATATATATATATATATATATATATATAGAGAGAGAGAGAGAGAGAGGGATAGAATAGAGACCGATAGAGAAATCTCGTGATTGTTTCAAACCGATTTAAACTAGCTAATAACTTAAATTAATTAAGGCAAATAATGACTTAAAAAATAATAATGTGTTCACATGATAACTTGAAATTTGCGATCGTAGATTTCATTTGATTTATTTATTTTGGTTTTTAAGTTTATATGCATTTGCAAACATAAATACAAAAATCCCACCCCCACCCCCGACTTCTTTCAGAATTTAAAACGCTGAAATTCAGCAAAATCTCGGGGACAAATATTTCACCAATTACAATACTTTCTTTTACACATTTGGAATAGAAGAAAATAGAAAAGCGAAGAAAAAAAACCTCCTTGTTTTGTATGGTTTCAGAAATATAAAGCGAGTGGATTTCGTTTTCTGCTGATTCGTTTCTAAAATTGAACTTATCAGCGCTTCTGTATTTGCGAGAGAAAATCCGGAATTTTTTATAACATTTCAATTTGCTGCGTTTGCATTGTTGGGAGCAACTCGTTCAAGATTTAGTACTATTTTTATGCCGACAAATAGACATTCTTTTAAATTTCATTCTCACTGAAATTCGATTTGGCGAAGAGTTCTTCGTAAGCACTAATGGAAAATGGTAGAGAGCATCATTTTTTGAATTTTTATACAGTTCGCACCCTCTCTTACTTCTCTGAAATTGAAAATTGCATTGAAAAAAATATCTAGAATATGTCATTGAACTTTATGTTTAAGAATAAAAAGATCTCAGATTATTAGATATTTCACATAAAGACCATTTCGAATTTACTGACTTTTCAGTTCTGTGTAACAAAACCGTATGCTCAAATATCAGTTCAAGTATCAGATATTTCGTCGTTCATATATTTCGGGAGGACTTTTACTTTTTGTTGCTTTAAAATTCTTGGTTTCGGTGGTATAATATGAGAAATCTTGACATTTTGTTTTTATTTGCAGAATTAACTTGTAACATAAAAAATAAGAATTTTTTAAAAAAAAAAATGAAATGTGAGAAGAAAAGTTGCAGGTTTGAATGTGATGATATAAATTTTTATGAGAATTTAGTTTTGGAATGAAGCTGATTATCTTGTTTCAAATTTCCATCTGTTTACTAAAAAAAGTATTATATTTATTTCTTCCATGATGGAAATTTTTTGTGAGTTCATCCTCAACTTATCTTATTTATGACTTATCTTATCTTAATAGAAGGTTACATATCTGGAAAATTTCCAAGTTCAAAACCCAATGTCACTGAAGGTTTATCGAATGAGTAGAATTGACCTATTACAGAATTTTTGACCTAGAGCTGTTACATTTAGTATAGATATAATGTGGAAATTGAGAATGCTAACTTAGGAGCTATTTTATAAAATAAGTTTTACTTTTAATTAATCAAAAATTAAGCTTCATTTTGATGTTTTACTAAAATAATCTAATACAATTATCCATATCCTATGGCGCGGAAATCTGGAGAGAGTATGCCAACTCATGTCATCTGCCCGCTTTTCTAAATTACGCTACCCATTCCAATATAAACCTAGTGTTTCTTCCAAACTATTAGAAGTGTCCATCTAGACGGACTGTTTGTCTGTTAGCAGTATCTCAGATTTTATTTTCACAGATTAGCTAAAGAAAGTTATAATAAAATATATCATATACATTTGCAGAATCTTTAAGAAATAAAAACATATTATTATTTGCTGTACAGTTAAAATGTAAACATATATCATTAGAAGTTTCATTTCCTTATAGCAGGATTTTCTATATCCATGATATTCAGGAATACTCAAATGAAAACTAATCAGTAATATCAGTTTGAAACAAATAGTCCTCCAAAAGCAAAAAAATGTCATTGTCGAATACAAAATTTTAAAGAATGCTTAAGGAAAATACGAGAAATAACCTTCAATTTGACCGTGAAGGGAGAATATAAAGAATCAGCATAAATATGAAATAATCTAAAATGCAGATATCAGCTCATTGATCTTTGCTATTTATTCATACTTAGGTTTATTCACATGCAGAAAATCATTCAATCATTAAAATAAAAAAACTGGCCGAGTTTCTTGATGCCAAAACAGAAGTTGGAATTGGTGCATCCGATAA